>JAHQIW010002484.1:0-62402 GCA_019055375.1 Parelaphostrongylus tenuis
CTCTGTGACAACAAAAAAGGTTGGGTTTCGTACTTGGCACGGAGGGTGTGCCTTGACCGGAGAGTTTTTTGTAAAGCATGGTATAAAAAGTGCACCACGCATCACGCTGCAACAGCCAAATGAAAATTGAGTTCGCGAAAATGGATCGCTTTTTTTATCCTCGCCTCAATTTGATGCCTTGAAAAAAATGTATATTTTGGTCATTCCGGTGTTCAAGAAGCCGTCCGATAGTCAATTTATAGGAAAGTGGTAAATTTGATCTTCAAAAAGCCATTTTTATTGTGCTGGAAGAGCAAAAATGAATTTTTGTTTCTTGTTCAAAGATTTCTCGCTGATCAATGCTTTTCCCATAGAGTTTCACTGAATAATCGATAGATTAGCTTTTAGTAATTCTGACAATTTCTTTGGTTTTGAATATCGACCTCGTATCACGCCGCAACAGCCAAAAGAATATTGGCCTTTGCAAAACTGGGAAAAAAAGCAACGAGTGGGAAACCCAATTTTCTTTCCGTTCTTACGAGGCACTTGGAAGTTCGTTTGAAATATCAAAACCATTGTTGGAATTTCTAGAATTTGATCAATTATTTTGTTCTTGAAGACAGAAACTCTGGCTAGCGAAAAAACCTTTACATCAAAAACGGATTATTATTTCTGCTCTTTCAGCGCAAATCATGTCTTTTTTAAAGCGAAATGCACCATTTAAATTCTTCTGATTCAAGCTACTGATTGATTATTTAGGCAATAGAAACGATTGCAAAGCACAAATTCAATTCAATTCTTAATTTCTGTGTAGAAAATTTTTCGAAAAAATTCACTTCCTAGATGTTGGCATCAGTAGATAGATAGTCGCTTGTGTAGATGAATGGTTAAATTTCCCTTAGCGCTCGTCGCTTTTAGCCGATTTATGGCCTAAAGAAGAGGAAAAATGCACAAATAATTGCGGTTTTCGCAATTTTGATTAATGGCTATATCACATCTGAGAGCGCCTTGAAGTCGCGATTTCGAGCAGTCTTAGCCGGGAGTGTCTCCTGCTGCCCCCCTCCCCCCCCCCCCCCCAGTCACTTGACAGCCTGGTTAAGCCAGCTGTCACTTGACTAAACTCTAAGCCGATATAAGAGAATGATGTGTGTGTGCATGTGACGAGCACCAAATGCAAAACCAAAGCCAAGCATAAGCCTAATCCTAAGCCCGAAGCCCAAGCTTAAGCCAAAGCATGAGCCTATGTGGAGGCCTTAAAATGAAAAAAGGCCTAACTCTAAGCCTAATCAAAGACTAAGCCTAAGCCTATGCTATATGCTATATAGCAATGTGAACTGGTGCGAAAATAGTTGCGGATTTTGCAATGTGTGCCGATTTGTCGACTTGGCCAAAATGGTCAACTATAAAAAAGCGAAAAATGGGAACTATGACATTTTTATCTCAATGACAAGCTTCCACGCAAGGACTCCAACTGACAGCAGGTTAAGTCGGCTGTTTCCCGACTGAGCTCTTCAGCTTAAGCCTAAACATATTCGAGTTGTGAATGTTCAGTGCCACGCCCATGTCATAATTTCAATTCTCATTGACAATGTCAAAAATATAATAAACTGAGGAGTGGATAGGAAAAAATGATCCATTTTCGCGAACCCAATTTTCATTTGGCTGTTGCAGCGTGATGCGTGGTGCACTTTTTATACCAAATGAATCAATGGAATCTCTAAGATCTGATTTATCGACTGATTATTAATACTACGAAGAAAAGGCTTCAGTCAGCAAGAAATGTTTGAATGAAAGCAAATATTATTTTTGCCTTTCTCAGCGCAATAACAAGGCTTTTTGAAAGGCGAAATATACCATGAATTGAATGAAATCCAAAATCGCTATAAATCGAAATTTATACGGGTTATCGGTTCCGGCTTCTTGGAAAATGCTGATATTTCAAATCTATATACATGTGGTAATCTAAAATGATTACGTTAGCCCTTTCGGTACCGTGGGCGCACCTCCTCTGCATCTATAAGCCCAGCATGGGAACGCAGTCAACGTAATATTGTGTTATTTCAACTGCATTGCTGTTGTTGTTTTCCTATTTATGACAACATAATATATTCACACATAGTATAATATAGGGAAATAACAACAATAATTTACTTGAAAAATAAAGTAAGTATTCAATGCGTTGTTCACGCTGAGAGTTAGAGATGTAAAGCAGATGGGGCAAACCGTTCATTGTTGCCATGTTGAAGTTGGAGACGCAGAGGAGGTGGATCCATGGTCTCGAAAGGAACAATTCCAATGATGAACACGACGACCGGCTCATTACAACACTTTCAGGTTGGGCTATGAAAGGCAAGAGTTCTCCAGTCACTAAGAGACGCTTATCTCCACAAATACTCGAGCTGGCACACCATTGTGGACTCGCACGAGATGCAGATAAATAGAATGTCATGCCCGAACTTGTAGAACACTGAAGAGAAACGATAGAAGATGAATTCAAAGAAAGAAAAGCTGCAATTATGGTTTGAACTTGCATAAACTGCAAAGAGTATTCACAATTCCAGCGAAGCTTGTAAGATGTTGCTAAGTGTTGTAAGAACATCTCGAAACTTTTCAGTCATCCGTACCTTGTTTCAACCCTTCAGAAAAAACTTACTTTACAGTCATCTCCAATGATTAGGTATTCATTCGATAGCTTGAACCAGAACAATTTGAATGGTTTGCTTTGCTTCTAAAACAGAAAGAGCAAAAATAAAGTTTTGTTTTCTATTCAAGCATTTCTTGCTCAATGACCTTTCACCGTCAGAGTGTTAACAACCAACTGATAGATCAAATCTTCTACTGATTCCCAAAACCAACCATCATTTAGTCTCGGCATAATAGAAATGTATCAGTAGTATTTCTGCTCAGCAGTTCCGTGGTGTTAAATATCGTATTTATTGAATAATATCAATGCGGTACAATAAAGTGAAGCATGAATACAGCATATATAGTAGAGCATTAGTGGTGGTTTACGTTTTGGCAGGGTTCGCATCTTCGGAGCCTGGAACGGTCAATCCCAAATCATGACTATACTGATGTTGTTGATTTTTGAAACAGACTTCTCGGTGCGATATAATAGCCAAAAAAAGATTCTTGATTTTGTTATTCGCAGGTACGAGGTCATTAACTTGAAAATTTATTTGGTACAGATGAACAGTACCATGAACTTGATCGTGATGGCTGACGTTTCGGCTTTTTCGCCTATTCAGAGCCTGAAAGAATCAAGTTGATATGCAAAACACTTATACAAGCACTGCTGAATAAGAAAATCAAGGGGATATTTGATTAATAGAGAGGTTAATTGATAGTCAATCATGGATGCTGCTTTAAAAGAAGATTGCATTTTTCAAAACTGGATCAGTTCTATAACTCGCGCCTTTACTTGATCTCTTGAGAAAAGCGAAATTTTCGATGGTGTACTCCGTTTTCTGTTAGCGCAAAAATGAAATTTTGTTTCTCATTCAAACCCTTCTCGTTGAGCAAAGCTTTTCCTCTAGACATTCAATTGTCATTCGATAACTCAAATCTTGTCGATTGTGATAATGCTCTTTTTTGAAAGAAGACATTTATTGCGCCGTAGCTGGCAAAAGATTATTGAGTTTCGCTTTACGCAGCGAGCAGCTTCAAGCCATCAGGCTTTGGAGGTATGTGGATAAGATTTCGTCATATTAGCGCGAAGCCAACACCCTTTTATGTGAGCAAGATTTTGCAACTGACAGCACAGTTCATTGGACGTCATTTGTGTGCGATTGCTTTCTGCTGGTCTTCAGCGAGTACAAGCAATTATGAGCTTTTATGGTTCACCAAGTACTGAAAAAAGGAAACGCACTCATGTTCCTACAAAAATGAAGTGTTACAAACCGAATGTCTGTGCAAGAAAGTTCATTGAATGAAGCTTGCGTTTGGTCCAGAGACCTCTTGGCGATGTTACAAACATGCTTTGGAAAAAACTCTCCGGTTAAGGCACGCCCTCCTTGCCAAGTATGAAACCCAATCTTTCTTGTTGTTACAGAGTATTATAAAGTTTGTTTTAAAAATCAAAGACTTTGGTGGAAATGCTGAGATTCCATTTATCGACTAGTTTTTGAAACTCTAAAAAAATTGCTTAGTTCACCGAGAAATACCTGAATGAAAAACAAATATTTTCTTTCGTTTAGCTCAGTAGTAAAAGCATTCCAAGAACAACATAAACAATCCAAGTTCATTTAATTTGAACTACCGAAGGAATACCTAAACATCAGAAATGATCGAAAAATACATTATCTCTGAAGTGTCAAATCAGGAAGTGGAAAACGGAAATAAACAGGTTCTGCGAAACAAAATCCTCTTTTGGCCGTTAGAGGTTAATATGAAATCCATTTTGAAAACCAAATACATTTTTGGAATCCTTAGGATAGGCACTATCGATTGGTTGCCAAAATTTTGACCGAGATACTTTGATCAGCAAGAAATGTTGAAATGAGAAACAAAACTTTATTTCTGCTTTTTTAGCGCAGCAATAATGTCTTTTCGTAAATCAAATAGGCCATTCAAATTCTCTTTATTTAAGCTATCAAACGGTTAATCTGTTCATTGAATCTGACTGAGAGTTACGCATTGTTTTCGAAGGAGTCGAAATAGGGTACGGATAACGAAAAAGCGCCAACATTTCAAACAGACTTTTCACAATTTTAGCGTATCAACATCGTTGGTTGTATGTGGGAGGGCTTGGTCTTTGCAGACATTACGAAATAGGCCCGCGCTGACAAAGTTATTGTAAAAAATATACAAAGTTAGTGATAAAACGCTGGCTCAGACATCAATTAATGCTACATTTTTACTCACTAAATCTTAGCGTTACTATAATAACCTTCCGTCTATTCATCAAAAAGCGATTAATGATAGGGAAGTTATACTATTAGGTCATCATATTATTTTTGGCACTAAGGCGATAAATACCAAGTTTATCAGCAAGTAATTAAAGTTGAATGATTTTGATAGCTTTAAATTACGCATTTTCATGAAAAGATTTTGGTCTACAGCCTGCCTATACCTGCTCTAAAATAGAGTTGTCATTAGGACAGAATCATTTGCTATTCATGCACGAATAACGAGTAGAGGAAAAAGGCTAGTGAAGCGGCGCGCAAGAATTAGAGCTTAGGGCGATGACACGGTCGCAGAAAAGATGGCTAGGAAGTGGTTTGCAAAGTTCAAAGCTAAAAAAAACAGGTAGGAGGATCAGTTGCGCACGAGCCGTCCACATAAAGTTAAATTATTTCTACGCAATTCTTCACTGCAGCTTCCCTTAGGCGCCATTTGTTCCACAAAATCAAGCTAAAATGCTTAGAAGAAAATGCGCAATTCTAATGCCAAAATCACGCTATTTCAACTTTTTCTGGTTAATAAATTTGGTATTTATTGCTCTAGTGCCAAAACTTATAGTACAACCTATTAAGTAGGAGACACATTATAGTAGAGTTGCTCGTTGATGATAAGCAATAAAACTCAATCCAACGTTTTATTCAATCATAAAGCTTGCATACACATCCAGGAAAGAGATCGGGAGAACAATGAGTCTACTGTTCATCAGTGTCAAGCTTCTTGTACAATTCAAATACTACTGCCATAACGTTTTTGTAATCCTTTCATTATTATTTGAGCCAACATGTCATGTGGTCTGGTAAAGGCTCTTGTACAGCCCGAGACACGTGTTTCGTCCTTACAGACTCATCAGCCGGGCAGAACCCGTCGTCTGTCGATCTTTTCATAGTCAGTTCTCTCGGGAGCGTCACACTCCTTATATATAGTTATCGACGACCTACGCTTTACACTCTTTGTCAGGTGAAACATTCACCTAACACTGAGTGTTTTCGCACTCGATTGCTAGCTGGCTGGTATTTATATCATATTATACCTTTCCTTCGGGTGCTTTATTAAGACCACTCTCAAATTTCAATAGATCCTTTCATGATTATTTGAGCCAACATGTCATGTGGTCTGGTAAAGGCTCTTGTACAGCCCGAGACACGTGTTTCGTCCTTACCACATGACCACATGACGTGTTGGCTCAAATAATAATGAAAGGATCTATTGAATTTTGAGCGTGGTCTTAATAAAGCACTCGAAGGAAAGGTATAATATGATATAGATACCAGCCAGCTAGCAATCGAGTGCGAAAACACTCAGTGTTAGGTGAATGTTTCACCTGACAAAGAGTGTAAAGCGTAGGTCGTCGATAACTATATATAAGGAGTGTGACGCTCCCGAGAGAACTGACTATGAAAAGATCGACAGACGACGGGTTCTGCCCGGCTGATGAGTCTGTAAGGACGAAACACGTGTCTCGGGCTGTACAAGAGCCTTTACCAGACCACATGACATGTTGGCTCAAATAATAATGAAAGGATCTATTGAAATTTGAGCGTGGTCTTAACAAAGCACTCGAAGGAAAGGTTTTTGTAATCTTTTTCTGGTTCAAGAGATGTCGCATGATCGACGTGCATCTTCAGTTTTCCAGCCAGCTGCACTACTAGTGCAGTACATAGCTTAGGCTCCATCAGTTTAAAGAGATTCACCTAGAAACATTATGAAACTATTAGGACCACGTTGACTACCGTAACATGTTGTGGGTTTGACCAGAAACAGTAATAATTCCATGCACAAAGAAACTGAAATACTGAAGAATTTTTATTACTCCCTTTTAACGCCTTTTTCACAGTGTTACCTAATGTATTTTAAAAAAAGCTACAAGATTTGAATGATGAGCGAAAATCCAACCTCATACAGGAGTTAAACCCGCGTTTCACAAATACCGAGGGCGCATGCTATCACTACACCACCGAGGCGCCGCTTCGCTATCACTTAATCTTTAATGTCCCTATCATGGCTATCGGGCTGCGTTTATGGTCCCGTATGGGTTAACATGCCTTTAGTGCTCTTTTGTAGCGTAGGCTTTGATTATGTCGAAGCTAAATTTCGTTGTTGAAAAGGTCTCCATGGAGAGCTGGAGGATCGAAGAAAGAAAAACTATTTCCGCTCCTAGTCCTAGGGGACTATCGATTTCACTAGACAATACAGAACAGATATGAAAGTTTAAGCCTACAAAGTGATAGAACAAAGTTTTTTCAATAATTTCAATGCAAAATCTAATAATGCTATCTTTGATGCAGCATGCTTGGAGCTGAAGGTGCAGAGGAGGAGGATCAGACAGTCTGGAATCAGTTAAAGATGCAGAGGCCGTGGATCTGCGGTTCTATGAGGGTTGACAAGTAAACTGTACACAAAAGATGTGAGTCTAATCCCAGAAAAAAACCAACCGATAAACCGGTAATCCTAGCAATATCGGTCAGTTTTTTGGATACAGATTGTATAGTGTGAGACTTCAGCTGATATCCGAATGCAACGCATAGCAATCGTTGATTCTCACCAGACTGCTGCGCTAATATCCCTAATTATTGTAGTTGACGAGAAAAGAAAAAATTGCAACGCTTTCAAGGCAATGTTCTTTTCGCTTACTCCTCAGACTTCCACTGAGCGATTCGACATCTAAAGTTTGGCTAATCCGAAAATATAGTTACCTAGGAAAAGTTCTCCACATTGAGCTGTAGCAGCGAAAATAAACCCACACTCGTGCACATTACCGTGCGTATTTCACTCACTTAATAAAGGCGACATAACGGTGAATGGTCTCAAAAACAGCTGTTTGCTTTGCGAACCCATAATTTTTTTGCAACCTCTTCTTTAACTGTTCCAAGACATTGTTTGAATCAGTGGGCTGCCAATCAGTTTGACCCTTCAGACTCTGAAAAAAGAGATACGTCGAAATGTAAGTCGGCTTTCTAGGAAAAACGGTGGATTGCCGAAAACAAAAAAAAAACGGATAAGCGTTTTATTGCGGAAGTAGAGAAGCACAGTACGCTCCGTTGATGTCAATAAGATTAAGATACACATATGGATATAATCATATTGATAAAAGCAAAATTGAAATGGAATCAACTAAAATGAGCGCTCTGTTATAGAGGTGGAAGAGAACAGTTTGCTTCATTGACTGCAGTAATAATAAAAGGCTACTATAGATATAATCATATTGGTAAAATCAAAAAAAAAATAAAAGGGCGCTTCATTACAGAGATAAAAGAGCACATTTCACTTCATTGATGTCAACAAGATTTTTTCATCCGCCTTATACAAGCCGTTGAACCTTCTGTTCTTCTACCTCATTGAACACTTTCGTCTACAATAATCACTTTCACTGAGCTGATCAAATCACGCTTCCCTAGC
The DNA here is from genome assembly GCA_019055375.1 of Parelaphostrongylus tenuis. Taxonomy (NCBI): domain Eukaryota; kingdom Metazoa; phylum Nematoda; class Chromadorea; order Rhabditida; family Metastrongylidae; genus Parelaphostrongylus; species Parelaphostrongylus tenuis. The sequence goes on from JAHQIW010002484.1 coordinate 8,278, forward strand.
TAAGCTGAATTTCATCTGTTTCCTTCGTGTGTTGACAATAAGTTTGATATGATATCTTTTGTACTCTATTAGAACACTTTAAATGGTATAAAGAACAGTACTGTTAGAGATGTACAATAGTTTTCTGACAGCAAAAATTTACTGGATCACATTACAAAAGATGAGGCTTTGACGCAATTTTTCCTCAATAGCATAATAGTAGAGCTCTTCGCCGTTCTCATAAATCCGATTGGCTAATCAGAATACTCTTCCGCATAAAAGAACGACGTAGTGATGACTTAAAAAGGATTTAGAGCACTAATCTCAAAGTTGCGCCGTAACTGACGCTCAATCAGCATTCAAATAGCCAACTATCAAAAAGTATCATCGATTATAAAGCAGCAGTCAAGCTCACAAGAGCAGTTTCATCCTCACAGATGAAGATTCTAGCATAAACAAATGAGGCTAAGGTCGAGAAATCTTGATTTCACATTTCATGATATATAGTATATATTATAACTTGAATCTCTACCAATCTGGAATTCTCACACAGTCGAAATCTCGAAACGCCCACCTCCTTTTTCGATTTTTTGAAAGGAGAATGATTTCCATTAATGAAGAAACATTCTAAAACCGATTAAAACCGATGAGTTTTTCCTACTTGTATTTGTGTCTCTTATTCCAAGTTGCATAATAGCGTTACACCTGGTATGTTCTGATTGAGTGAGAAAGGAAGAACTTCTGAAACGTATCTCAATTCAATCTCAAGAGGCTGACTTTAACACGCCGAGGACAGCATTGATAATTTGCACGGCACAAGAAGCGGTCGCCGATGGTCAAGCGTGCTCTGACGATAGTTTCTGATAAAATGTGGTTCCTTATTGCCATGAGAAGAATGATTATCGTCATTAAAATATAAAAATAGTAGAAGAGGAATTAACAAGGCTACGGGTAGTAGACAACGTGGATACTAACTCTATAAAATCGCACTTAGAGAGGAAACATCCTCAAATTTCTGATATTGATCAATGCATTTGCTTTCCACTCAGGTCAAAAGTAAAAGCCACAAGTAAATTTTTTCTAGAAGTCGTACATTGTGGAAAGCGTGTTTCCTTGTTGGAATTTGAGACCGTTGCAGGATGAGTTGCGAAATAAAAAAGACTTGCAAATGCTTAGCTATCCGCCGTGCTGTCTATCAAAAAATCGTTTTCCTAGGAAAAAAAGGCGCTCATTGAAAAAATAGGTCTATAGAAAATTTGTCAACAAGGTTAATTCTTTGGTGGGGATAAAGTGGCTCTGAAATAAGATTTTCACAGCATACAAAGCGTTAGCTTCAATTCGTTAATAAAACGTGCAATGAAGACCTTTCCAGGAACCTAAATTAGCATCAAAATCTCAACTTCTCAGTTTATCGAATAACTACAAGGTCGAAGAAACATAAGAAGAAGTCTAAAAAATGTTTGTTCACGAAACGTGGTTTTCCCATTGAAACGATGGAATTTCTCAGACATACTGGGCACCCTCTTTGTTAGAATATTCTGACATAGGTCTCTTTTGTAATATTCCATCATTTAATGGTAACAATGTCTCCACTGCGTGATCCAGAAGAATTCACGTCGATGGCGAAGCACACATGGGCCGTTCATATACTAAGGAAATTAGACGACAGATGGACGAAAGAAACTGTAGAGTGAGCGCTTCGAGAATTTACTTGGCGCTGAGGACGATCACCTACACGTTGGGCGGATGTGTGCGTAAGAAGAATTAACCAGCTGTATTCGCATCTATATTCGCATCAGCTGCATTCGTACCTGCTGATATTACACAGATCACCGTATGAAACTAACGCCTGTGGTCATGCTCGGATGAAACCCTCGCCATGGACAACAATCGCGTAAAGACAAAACGAATCAAAGATGTGCTGGGGTCCGCACAATTCGTGAAGACGGACCGTCCATGTATGCAAGTAAGTAATATTACCACTATATCTAACACAAACGATGTTTATGAAGAATGTATGAGTTTGGAAGCCTCATTCACGCTCAACAAAAAGAAAATCTCCGAGCTTCATTGACGTCTATCTAATGTCGTGGATTACACATGATAAAGGACCCTTTAGAGTTGAGCAAGAGGAGACAAGCTTCTCGTGAAGCGTCCAAAAACCCTGAGGACATAGTGAAGAAAACATGAAACATCCAACTCGGTGCCCACCTTTTCGACTTCACGGTTACTTCTACCTTAACATATGCAACAAAGACCTGGTTGCTACGTTAGCAGGATGAAAGATCACTTGGCGCTATTGAGCGCGCAGTCGAAAGGTTGATGCTAGGAGTATCCCGTATCTCGCAAATTAGGGAAGTGACTCAAAGTTCTATTCCACGTTGACGATCGAAGATCAAAGACGCCGTTCCACACACGAGGATATCGAAGATGAATTGATTCGGGCAAGTGATGCACTTTGACGACAATCAATGTACAACAGCCGTTACACATTGAATTTTCTCGGGATGTCAAGCGCTCCACAGGAAGACCACCGACCGATGGTTTGGTTTCTTTACGAAAAACCTAGAAGAAAGTTATGGTGCTCGACGAATCTTCAGAGCGAGAAGGAACTAGCAGGTTACTCTAGTGGGCGTTAGGAAAAAATGAAACTGCTGGTAATGCTCGCTTGAGTCGCTTGACGATCAGAGGATCTGCAGGTGATACAGGTGAATGTCTCTTCAAACATACATGGCATTTCATGGAATTGGTACATGAAGTATCAAAAAGCAACTCTGCCAACCATTCAACCGTGCAAAGTGCATGTCGGAACAATTAATTAGAGTTTTGTCCAATGATTCCCACATACGCTACATTCCATTTGTTCGCCCTTGCACAGTTGTTTCTATAGTAAGCTTGTGAATAGCCATTGTCAATCTATCGCTCTGAATCGGTCCTATTCTAGATCGACTGGTAACCACAACAACTTTTTCGCATAGGTGTAGTTTGATCTCCTTGCTTTCTTGGGACATAGGACGATGTTCAGTTTTCTTATATGAACCTCACCTAGTCAAATTCCCAAACTTAATTTGTAGCACGCGCTGCATTTATCAAGGATCGCTCGGTGCTTTGCTTCCACCTTATTGAATATGCCAAATCACATGGACGGATCGGGTTCATAAGTTGTGCGAATCGGAAAATTTTCACTCATTTTTTTTTTTGCCGCGTGATAGCGATCCCTACAAATGGTTTGGACTGAACATGGCGGCCGCTATGAGTGTCACACCTTGGTCTATAAAACATCGACAGTTGAGAACACAGCTGAATAAATCTGCATACGAACGCGTTCGTCCTACATATAAGTGGTTTTTCTTGAGGGCGACTGTACTGTCGTGGACTTTACAGTTCCCTTCGTCCATGTGCTTTCTGATTCTCTTACTATGTGACCGATCCATCTGTACTTCTCCATCGATCTATACTCCTTTGGAACACGATGGCATGATAATCTTCAGAGATCTGAGCCACGCAAGATGTCTAGATGTTGTACGTGTCAAATGAATATTAGAAGACATCGCTCAAGCGTTCAGTAATTTTTTCGCACTATTTTTAACCTTTTGACCTTTTGACTTTTTGAAACATCGCTATTTTAATTACGAAAGGGAACATATTCACACCTACTGCTTTTCGCACCACAGTTACCGTTTCACCTGTATCTTAGCAGTTTAACTTGTCTCTGTCTGAAGTAGTTACTCGATCCGAATTTGATTAGCCTCGGCATTGTTCATTAGGTCAACGTACCCTTTTGTCATTCAATTTGTTGAACATTCCGTCAGCCTCCGCAATCAAATAATGTGCAACATGTTTCGGACGGTGCCACCATGTGTACAGGATGAGAGCAGAAGGAGAAATCCCCTAACTTGGCGCGGTAATATCCATTTCCAGTAACTGCAAAACGGTAGCCACTCACGTTAGCTTTCTGAAGAAAAAGAACATCATCAAACGAGGTTTGGGGAAAACTAGATCTTAACCATCCTGTCTTTCATTTGAATTGAGCACAGCTGCAGGGTAATGTCTGAAAGGGGTCCATCTAATATTGATTTGTGGAATTTTTTTTCTAAATAAAGCGCAATTTTCTTGGTTCATAACGATGAAAATCTAATAATCATGGATAACAGAGCAATTTTTCTCTCTTCGCTTCTTCTTCATCAGACTTCACTTTTCAGACAACAAAAAAATCAAATGTGCTGATCATTCCTGTTAGAATTTCAGCTTAGAACATCTTTTCTCATTGAATAATGCTCCCAAAATCAATCTTTCGGGCTATGCAGCAGGTATCTTTTCTATGAATTACTGAATTTTTACTTCATGATTGCTCACTAAAGATTGAAAAGAGCTTCCGAAACACTAGCTTCTCTCAATGATATTGAGTTCAGTGCACATTGCATTCTATTTATCTGTAAGGAAAAGTTCTTCAGAAGAGCATAGAGGTTGATGTAGAGATACAGAATTAACTGTGGTCACAATTCTAGACTACTTTCTTTGCCGTACTCCGGTGTTTCTCTCTCTGAATCTAGGAATGAAATATAATAGTGCGTAGAGACATACATTTACATCAATGTGTTGGCACTATCCAAAGTGTTCCTTTTTCTTCAGGTATTCCAAATGAAAATTCCTTTGCGTACACATTAGAGCGACTACAACAGTGAAACAGAATTAAAAAAGGGCAGCAATAATCTCGTGTTTATCAGATTTCTGTAGTAGCTTTTAGAATACTGTAAAAAAGTAATAGAAATATTACTTTCTTCATTTACAAAAAATTTCTCTAATCCGGATTATAGGCTACTAAAGAAAGGCTGGATTTTCTCAACATATTGCATACATTGTTAATTTAGCGCTTTTTCTCTTCCTACATTCACCTCCTCACAAAGAATATTGCATGATTGTCAGTGACAATATTAGTGATGAATAGATGGATAGATAGATAATAGATAGATAGCTATGATGACGAATTTAGATTTTATCTATGGAGAAAAAGTCATCTTTGACCGACACTTTTTAATATGAATAATTATAACTTGAACATCAATGAATGTTTGATTAGTTGCTGTACACAGATAACAACAATGAGGTTGTTAGCTAATCCAGCTTCACATTGGAAACTTGCGGCAGTGAGGTCTTTGCAATGTTGTGGATTCTGTATTTGTATCTGGTCTTGCTTAAGTTTTGCCAGTGTTTTTTCGAGTTGCTCAGAGCCTTTGATAAGTACCTCATTTTTGTGAGAAAGAGCAAAACTATGTGCCATAGCTGCTCTAGTATGTTTGAATGAATATTTGATATGGAAATTCGGAACAGGTAACTTGGTATCTGAATCCCTTGACTGTGAGTTCCGTTGGCGACTCGTACTCCAACAAAGTCGGCCAATGCACCAAATGTGGTGGAGGTTCAGTGGTCTTGTTGTTTTGATCTGCTGCCCACTTGTCTCTTGCAACGGACGAGAGAGCAAAGTTCAAATCCTTTATATGCATTATACCGAACAACCTATCATATACACGCATCACTACAACAAGAACACATTAACAATATATACATGATTACGACATCTCTTATGCTAACATATGAAAAAGTCAATATGAGTGATATATTGATGAGATGTATCGTCATCTGACGATCCTACGAATGTTATCGTAAGCGACAGTGTGATAAGTGGTGTTATTGTAGCTGACGGTGTTATTGTCAGTGATGATGTTATTGTAAGTGACGATGTTATTGTAACTGAAGGAGTATAACTAGGCGGCGGAGCCCGTTTGGGTTGTTATGCTCGCCCGGAATAACAAGCCAACGGTGGCATTCTGTGGGTGAATATATAGTGTTAGCAGTGGGGTCACTACTGATTATATATGGGCAGAATCGCTTAACCGCGGTGATGGGCCGAGCATAGCCTAAGTGAGTTCGCTCCGCCACGGAAACGCTACGTTCCGCTCACAATTCTATTGAGTTCATCTGCCAGTTGTATAAACACGACCTTATGATAACAATTAGTTACACGACAACGAGACTGTGTGGAGAAAGCAATAAAGGATCGAAACGATTTGAGGTGAGGTGGTCCGAATGAAGGCAAACGACCGTCCGGATGAAGCTCCGCCATCGAACTGACTGTTGAGGTTGGTGGCAGCTGGGTGCCGCCCTCTCCACTTGGACCATTTTCTGTTTAGGGTTCTCAAACCTCTGCGATACCACTTGCTCTCCAGAGTCATGGACCATCTGCGTTGCCTAAATTATAATGTAGTTCCCGAAAAGATAGCAAAACTCTTTTGGGAGGTTTGCTATATCACCAGATCAGCACTGTTGTACTCTCTGTTGCTTTTGGCAGTTATTTATGAAATATCATTCCGTTCGTTTCGAGTGTTTTTTCAAGACCACGCTCAAATTTCAATGTATTTGATAATTACTTTTTTAACCATTCATGTGGTCTGTTATGGGCAACTTATAGAGTCCAATAGAAAAAAAAACAATGAGATTTATAGAGATTTCATCGTAGTCTTAAGAGAGAATTCGAAACGAAAGTTATGTTATATCGGAAACACTACCAAAGAGCAATTGAGTGTGCAACACTGCCGCTATAGAGATTTCTTTAACTTGACGGCACGTGTAAAAAGTACGCCTGTGCCTTCTCTATGTAAGGAGTTGAGCTACTCCGAGATGATTGGCTAAGTTGAACTGTAATACTCATTCCAAAGCTTTATGGAGGAAAGTCTCTCGTATGAAAACCTCATTCAGCATTGCTCCTTTGATGCAAGATGGTTAGTCGTTCGCCCTTGTTGTGGAGCATGGGCTGTGCTTAGTAAGTACGAAGTTCGTCAAGAATGTCGGCTATCGTTTTATTATTAAGCTCTATGCAGTCAATATTTGAAATTTCTGCACGATGTACTACCCGATGAAAAATTTGTTTTATCATTGAAAAATCTTCATCACTGATAACCACTTTGTATAAAAGGAGCACTACTTGGATGAAGTTTGTTGTGTGAGAATATAACTCAAAATCGCTTATTGTACAATTAAGGGTTTATTGAGAAAAAGTTATATGGACATATTCTTAGTATGTGGAGGCAGTGGTTGAGGTGTAGAAGCGATCGAGCGGTTGTGAGGCTTGTCGCGGAGCGGAGCGGGACTGATCCCTACACCCACCACTCCATTCGGCAATAAACGCCCCACTTTGGTTATCTTCGAGATTTCAAGGGAACTACTCGATCATTATTCTACGACGTTGATGAAGATGACGAAAAACAAGATGAATGCTATAAGTTCTGATTCTCCGCTGGAAAAAAGTCTGTAAGACGGGCAATAAAGTGGTTCTTGGTATGCAGCAAAAGAAGAACGTGCATTTGTTATTATGCAGAGCACTTCTTAAGGAAAATAATATTGCTGACGCATGTTTAAAACAATTCATTGGTATTTATTTCTCTATAAAAAAGTTTATTCGATAGCGAAAAATTCATGCAATTGACACCTATCAACAACAATCTGCTCCTGCAAAAACAGCACTGGCCAATAAATTACCCTTGCAATTACTCAGACTTCTTACAATCAACCAAACAGCACATTTTGTAGTAACAACAGTCAGAAAGTTCTATAATAGTCAACCGTTTTTGAAATATTTTTTGTCCAGCGAAGACGAATGGTAGTATATACATAAATAACAGCTCAACTGGCTATATTGAAAGTTAGTTGGAAAGCAAGGTGTACATCTTCAACCACTATTCACCAACCTGTATAGCATATAAGAGCATACTATGTACGTCCTACAATCAGAAAGTGGAATTGCTAAGCAACGAAGATCTATGATTCAGGGAATGGCCCACGAAGCGATTAGAGAGCTGAAAAATTGGCATGGATGATGGAAATGGTAGCAAGAATAGTTTTAAAGGAGCCTGTCTGCGGCATTTTTATTGCATACGACTTTGTTTTCAAAAAAGGCCTAAGACCGCTGTTAGATATGGTGGCCATGGCAGTATCAATAGTGGCACATTTCATACGAAAACCAACGAAAATTTTACGAATTAAAAATTGCGCTATATCAACACCTACATGGTGCCACAATTTAGTACTGGATATGACAGCTCAAATGAAGGCTATGGGCTACATTTAAGGATACAAAACTTGCGCCGAACATGTTTTTCCAAACAGGAAGCTCAAACCGCTAGGACATGATCCTAGTGCGGCACACCTTTAGTTTGATGATAAATGCCACTCCAAAAAGTCCGCTCAGAAAGACTTACATCAACGCAGACAAAAAGGTATTGAAAAGCTCAAAGCTGACGACTTTTATTACTTGTCATCGGAATTCGAAAGGATATAATGCTCGCCTATCGACGTTGTGCAACGAAGGCGGAGATAGACCAAACGGTGCTATGATGTACAATTAACAACAAACTGCTCGATGCCGATATTATCCGTTACTCAGACTTATCGATCTTAGAGCCATATATTACAAGTACGTTCTCAACCCCTCTTGAAAATCAACTCAAAGACAATAAAGTCCTAGATTAATGGAGGACATCGCGTGCAGTCATCCTTTCCAAATAAGGTGAACGAAGGATTTTTCGTAGATATAGTTTAATGTGTTCAGTGAGTGTGCCCTTCACAAGCTTTATTCTGGGGAGCATACTAAGAATTCTAAATAGCAACTACTTGAAAAGCAGGATTCCGACAAGGTTTTATAACGTGGACGACATCTAGATTGATGAAGCCCATCTTGCGATACACATGTTCCCCCTGTCATATTCTTTACAGTGCACGACAAATCGTTTAATGGTGTCGACGAAACGCATGTAGTCCTCTCATCACTGAGCCCTCACCTCATCACCCTATATGACATCTTTGGTGGCAGCATATTTCAGTACAAAAATACAGATTTATCGACTACGTGACACTTTCACAGGGAAATGAATTCGACAAGGCGAGACTGCTCTGAAAAATTTGTTCACGAATTGCAATAGGTAATGAAGAGACTTTACTGGCACGTGAAGTTCGTTCATAAACATTTATGACAAATTCTGCTCAATCACTCATATTCCTAACAATATCGTCTTCTTTCCTCTTCCTTTTGGGGAACACTTTTGAAAGGGAGACGATGGCGAACGACCTTGAGCAAGCGACAAATTGCCACGACTGTGCACAATTTGGAAAAAAATTCAGCTCATGAAATACCATTTTGCAAACGTGAAGACATCGGATTGGATGCTTCTGTGACTGCAAAAAGCCACATCTGCAGTGAGCTCTAAATGCTAGGTGAACATGGTGAACCGAGCCCTAAACCTCTGAGTCACTTCCTTGTCGAATGGTCTTCGCATAGCAAGAAGGTAAAACATATAGGTGTGAGAATGAGTCGACGACAGACGAAAGAAAACAACAGAAACAAGAATGAAAGAACGTGATTTCTTTGGCACAACTTTCTGAGTTGACATTTTTTGTAAATAAGAGCAGCTAACTAAATTATTAGTTACAATATTTTGTGCGCGAAACAATACTGGCAAATATCACGCTACATGTGAATAAACCCCCCAGGCAGCGGTGGCAGCAGGAAAATGTGGATCAATTTTTTGTACATGTGTAGAGAAGAAACTTCTAAAAAATTTTTTTTTGCAGATCAAAGCTTTGACGTGATGAACGGCTTGGATATGAAGGCCTAATTTCACAAGAGAACTGTCAACGACCGTACAGACATAGTTGTTTCAATAAACAACATTTGGAATGAACTATAGCCATTTAACCGTTCTACTTAAAGCAGCTCAAACCATTGTCACTTGTCAGCTTTGAGAGGACAGTGTGTATAGTTGCAAGCACTTTTGTAAGTAGAGAATATCATAAGAAGAAAAGACGAAAAAAAACCTCGATGAGTTTTTTTGTGGATAGAACAAAGAGAGAAGACATGTTTGATACGAACTCTGTCTATACAATTCCTTGGCCCTTAATAAATGATCATTCTTCGATATCGCATGTGGCGTACAACAAGGCACGAATGCCGTATGACAATGGACAGCCACTTGAAGACTTCCCGGTACACTGTATTTTTCTCGCTTTTTACAATAGATCCATATACACTAAAATTATCTTAATGTTGACGAAGACATTGAGGTAAAAAAACTGTTGTCAAGAAAAGTTTGGTTTCAATGTGACACCTATTAGGAACTGTAATCATGAAGCAACTGGTTGTGGGATATTGTACTCAAAATACCAATTTCGAATCTAAACGATGATTTCTCAAGAAAAAAAAATTGCGAACGCTCCAGCCCGTTGCTATCCTTTGCGGCATCGGCGTTTTCTACTTTTGCACAGTCATTTGCTTCGCATTTGTTGCGATCTGCTACGTTCCTGCAATGCATTTGAACTGAGCACAATTGGTCTCACATAAATCGTTCGACCACATAGTAATCACCAATCACACTATCAGAAAAAGAAGACCTCAATGTGCTTGAGAGAGTGCCAGAACGAGATAGCTTGATAGCCTCCTTTTTTGTTGATTAAAAAATTCAATATCTTTAAAAAAGTGCTTTCGCAATGAGACTTATCGAACATACTTCTTCAGATTCAATAAACATGAATACTTACGCTCCACCTAATTAGTAATAAAGCTGAAGACAGCGCTGATTTTCACAGAGGACTTGTTTGAAATCGAAAATGGATTGTAATTGTAGGTCAAAGACACAATAGTGAATTGCTGAACGTTGTACGTCACTTAAGACTAATAAAACGAATCGACCAATGCAAAATCTTTGATATTCGAGAAAATCGTTCCGAACATGTCGTAATACATTAGCACACAAATAAAGGAAATCAAAATGATAAGCTCTGAGACCATTATGAGTCGAGCTTCGCTATTAGCATAAGTCATACCTAAAAGTGTTTGTTATTATCAGACATGCGACTTAAATATGATTGCGTTAGATCGAGAACTATCCACACATCATGCTATGGTATTGGAAAAAGTATTGGTGTTCAAAAGCGTTCCTCATGCTGTTGCACTAAAGGAAGGAAACTATGAGAAAAATCTCGCAGAAAAGCAGTCACCTTCTACGTTTTGATGACTCAACTTTGCAACTTATGAGCCACAAAGTCGTACATGGCATGAGAATGGCAAAGAACAATACAATCTAATCTCAATTTTAAAAAGATGTCCATCATGGTCAGAACCTCTTTATAGCGTTTTTCAACGTTCAGCATGGAACACTTCGCGCGATTTAAAAAAAAGCATTTCTTATAGACACTTCGCAAAACAAAAAGGAGTTTTTAGAACATTTGAGACTTTGGAAGTAGAACTGCACTTAGAGTTTCGAAACTGTTGAACTAAGTAATAACAAAACCGATATGATTAAGTCGAAATAAAATGTTTTATAAGATCCTGAACACCTTAAATAGCATCAAGCAGTGAGGTTTTTTGCATCAAGCGTTCGAAATTGAGAAAGCCCGCGAACTTTTTGTAAAAATTGTACCGAAGAGCCCACAGGAAGATCTATAGATTTCTGACAGACCATTTTGATGTTCGAATGATCATTATAGCGCGTTAGTGATCCTATTTACAGACCTCCATCTTTGAGGGATCTCGCCCGGTAAGTGGCGTGGGCACGTGGCGCGTCCCCACGTGGTGAATTGGGGAAATAAAACGCGAACCGAAAGCGACTATGTGCTTTCCAGGAAAGCAGGTAGATTCAGGGGATAAGCTCCCTGGTTCTGCAGCGCCGATTAGACAAAACTTCATTTCTACGAGTCAATTTGGCCAAAAGTTTACAATCAAGCGATTGGGAAGTACGTGGGAGGCAGTTAGGAGTCGCCTGCAATAAATAAGCTCCTCCCGCTCCTCCGAGAGAGATTAGCAAGCTACTCGTGAGTACCCAGCCCTCACGTTTAGAGCGTGGGCAAGCTGTACGGTGGTTATTGAAATGCTAAAAACACCAATAAATATGAGCTCATTCCCCTAACTCCGAAAGAGCCCCTGGTGCGGCAGCGGTGGGTAGGACGAGTAGGGAGAGGCTGCCTAGATTTCTGTCGAAAGGTTGATGCTAGGATTGTCCCATATCTCGAAAATGAGAGAAAGAAATCGAAGCTTCGAACTACTTCAACGATCGAAGATCAAAGACACTATTTCACACGCCAGGATACCAAAAATAAGGTGGGCCGGACACGTGATGCGCTTCAACGACACCGATGGACGATAGCCGTTACCGACTGAACTCCTCGGGACATCAAGCGCTCTACAGGAAGACCACCGACCCGATGGCGCGATCTCTTCACGAAAAGCCTAAAAGAAAGGTATGACGCTCAACGAATCTCTAGAGTGAGGAGGACTACTGGGTTACTCTTGCACGCGATAGGGAAAAAATGGAAGTGTTGCTGGTTTCTGCTCGAGTCACTCGACGTATAACGGGACGAGAGCTTACAGGGGATAATATGTCGTAAGCGCAGGGTCGAAGCAGTCCTCATGGCATGTCATACCCTTGCTACCTTGATCCGCACTTTATGTTTTTTACAAATGATGTCGGATACAACCTTTTAGATTATTCCTATACGGTTGGTCATAACCGCAGGCTCTCCCACTGTGGCAGAAACCTCTGCCGTGGTAGAAAAATCTAAGCCACATAGTAGCAGAATTCCTTTTAGTGCACGCAGTCTGGCTGATTCCTGCGATGACAAGATGAAATCGCTCCAGCCATTTAGTGTCAGTTTTTGCAAAAGTCATGCTGGATAAGCTTTCAGTGTAGTGATGAAGGAAGATGACAAAGATCCAAAGTGCAGCTGAAGCCACATTCTTGCTCGACAACATTTTTTCGGTGATGGTTTCAGCATGGTGAAACAAACGGAAGAAGTGTCGAACGTCCGGAATCGTAAAGGCAAGATATAATCTCGACTCTCAAAGCAATAGTTTCGACAAAATTGTCTCCACGAACGTAAAGTTCAATGTACGTTGAGCCATAGGCTCGAAGCATTGATGAGTTATGGAATCAGTATTATGTTAGCACAGATGCAATACAATATTAGTTTGCAAATATTTCTAGCGGTAAATTTGACCCCGAAGTTGAGGAAGATTGCGAACGTTCTTCTGCTACTGACGATAATAAATTGAAGGGTTTGGCCGAGGAAAATGCAGGAGTAGCATTGTTCTGAAGCTTGCTAATGGACTCCATTTGAGCCTCTCAATCGCTTCGATGCACTGCGAAACATTCTCAGTGAAGAAGCTTGACAAATGGATGCTGTACGAATCGAGTGATACAACTTTTCGAGAATGGTGCGCCCAGACACCGTACATGCTAAATAAGCTTAACCATGAAATTCTGGATATTCCATCGTAATCGACAGAACCCTCGCTCACAGATTTACTACGGCTTTTTAACGCATCTCATTCATTTTTAACGCCAGAAATGCTTATTGTAAATCTGATATTCACTTCAAACACAGGGACGCTGTAGAAAAGCATTTAATGATTTTAGAAGTCCAGAATTCTATGGATTGGGTATAATTTGAGATATTTCTCGTGGCTCAAATCTGGAATTTTTAATACTTTGTGTTTTGATTACTAATGTTTTTTTTTGAGCTGGGGTCTGGTAAATTGGAATTACAAGTAAGACGTCAAATTATCCATCAGGGTTGACGATGAGTTTGTGACACGATATTGGGCTACATTGAACCACAGTTCATATCTCTCTTAATTCGAAAGGTGGAGATATTATAGGCATAAACCCAAGAGAATTGAGTAATGAGCAAAAATAACAAGAATGTGTGGTGGCGCAAAGGTACCTCGGTGGTGTAGTGGTAGCACGCCTCTCCGGTATGGATGAAACGAGGGTTCGACTCCGTCTAAGATCGTGCTTTTGCTCACCACTCAGTTCTCTTGGGGTTTATTTGAAACAGTCGTACCACTGCGAAAAACGCAGTCAAACATTAGAAATTATGAGTACTATAGGCATGATCGGTGAAGATTTTATTGAGAGGATTCTATCCAGCCATAACTTCCTTGATACCGTATGGCTCATCTTGGTGATTTGCGTACAAAACAACGAAAAATCGCGCACTGTCGGCTACCAGTGTTTGATGTCGTTGTGCTTGGTTCCATTTTGCTAGACAGTCGGACTTCGTTGAAGTCCTCTGTTGGTATTTTTCGAGTTTTCTTTTTATGTTACGGTTCGAGCGTCGTTATAAGCTCTCCTCTCCCATTGTCTCCATCCTGCCGACACCCTCGTAGATCAAATCTGTTAGTCTCAGTCGGCTTTTTTCATCATTTTTGTCCTCCCGGGTTTTCGTTTTTCAAATAGGGAGTTCCGCTCTATTCCCATAACTAGTAAAAAGAGTGTCGTGACGTTGTGAGTCTCTTGTTACTAATAGATTTCGCTTGCGATTCACTTCGCGCTATTCACCTCTAATTCACTTGCCGATATCGATCGAATGTTCAATCGTTCCTCAGTGCGTACTCCAGGAGGCGACCATCATGTCGAATCTTTTTTCTGGCTTATCAAATCTAACGAAACAAATCAGCAATAATATCCCGTATCAGATCAAAAAGCAAGGCGAATTTGTGTAAATGTAATCCGGTAGTTATTCCTACGTTTTTTCCTTAATTTTTCTATCTTTTTCTTTTGTTTTCTCCAGTCATACGATGGTAATGAATTATAAGGAAGCGGAGAATATCGTCTATGAGGCGACTAACGAAGATCCATAGGGTCCGACTGGTCCACAAATGAAAGAAATCGCCAACTGTACTTTTCAGTACGTTTTCTACTTGTATAAAGGGGTTTTATGGATCGATTCTCTTGAGTTTGAGTCGATTCTCATAGTTTAAATTTATAGGTACGATGGTTTTGATCAGGTCACTATTCTACTTAAGAAACGAATGCTCGAGGATAATGGGACGGCTTGGAGAAGAGTTTATAAAGTATTTTCTGGCTGAAATAGTCCGATCTAACTGGTATTCGATGGTAATTGTCTTAGAGCCTAATGCTTCTAAACTTTCTACTTTTACATGGAAGGGAGAGGGTGATAGGAATTGCCCGCGATCACAATTTTCAAATGTGGTTCGTCTATTGGATCAGTTTGGCACTAAATATTCCTCCTATCGTTTTTCTTCTTTCACAATGAAGTCGTGGCTTTTCTTTTCTCACATTTAATTTCGCTTAGTTTTGTTTTCTTAGATGCTCGCGTGGCGCAATGGTTCTAGGTGCTCTGCGACATACAAGTGATCAACTAACCAATGTTCAATGGTTCGATCGCGCTCTAAAGGCTTACCAAGCCTTCCCCTCCGGGATCGGGACTTATTGGCATCAGACTTGTCTGGGAGGGTACCAACTCCGACCTGATACATTGGCAGGCCACCGCGAGTCATTGTAAAGGCTTGATATGCATTCATTCACCTTAAGGGATGCTAGACAAAGACGAACGCTTGGCGTATCTCTCAGGAGTAGATCAACGGCAAGAGTCTTGTCCTTTTCTTTCTTCTGCGTTTCTTATTTGTTATGAATGTCAAACTCTGTGAAATTTTTCTTTTCCTGTCATCCCTACGCTTTGGAGCTTTGGAGCAGTATAAGTTCGTCGACGAACGAGGCAGGGATCAAGGACTGAATGGTGAACAATCGACCAGAAATATCTGTTCCATTGCTTTCTCAACAATAGAATGATATCATAACTATTTATACAAATAGGTTGAATGATAAGCAAATTTTCAATGCTCGGGTAGGTGCAGACCAGCGTGAGACCCTTTTCGGAAGTTCGCGTTAACCATTGCACTACCGTAGCTCTTGTTCTGCTTTCGCGTCCCACAAATTGTGAGAGCACGGGATCAACTCCTTCTCGAGGTTTGAAGTTTTTCATTTCACTCAACAATGCTTTTACATGGTGAGTTTTCTTTCAGTAATGAGCGATGTAGTATATTCGAATTCATCATTGGTGAAGACATATGGTCTGAGAAAGTGTTCATTATGTTAGTGGCTCCAGCAATAGTTTCTAAAATCCGCTGCATTTTGGGTGATGCGTGGAACATTCTACCCCAAGCGGGAATATAATTTATATCGTATACTTACCTAAGCTGGACGTAACCACTACACCACCGAGGTTCTCGCTTTGTTACCACCCTTTCTTCGTTAGAACCCAACGGAGATATTAACATAGGAACGTTATATCGAAGAAAGAGTTTCTACGAAGTGGGTGGATTCGCTTGTGTGGTGGTAGCACGCCTGCCCCACAAGGGTCAAAGGCGCCGATTTAACAACTGGGGTCGATTTTTCTGCTTATCACTTAGCCCTCTCTAGATTTGATTTAAACATCTTAACACTACTACGAAAATTGAGTGAAACAAGGATTTTTCGTATATTTTGAATAATCTACCAAGATTTTTTTGCCTGCTACTTAGCGTTCATCGTCTACAACACGATGACTTCCCTTTTTTAGATAAATTTTATTTTCTAAATCAGTTTGTCATAGTATGAAGACTATTCCGGACCTTTTTAGTGACGACGATAAAATACCAGCCCAGCGGAAGAAGGTGTAATCTGACAATAAGTATCGATACCGGGGTTTACATCAGACGACATTCCTATGGGCCGTGCCCTCTCTCATAATGGTATGTCTCCTCAGTGCTTCTACTGGAACGAATGGTTCAAAGCACCCTTCTAAGTCTCTGAAAACTTTTCACTTTCATGTAATTAAAACAGTTATCACGATGATTGAAAAGACGATAGCAGTGACAGTTACAGGGATAAACCCTCATTTATTAGTAGAAAGTAATTTTTAGAGTCAATATATGGAATTCAATACTACTTTTGACTGATAGTCATTCTACAGAGTGATTATTCATAGAAAGAAGTCAATTCTTTTAAATTTACCGACGAAACAAGAAGAGGAGAGTAACAAGGATTTACGATTCAGAGATGAAGTAAGCTGCTGATTCTGTCTAGAATGCTTCCGGATTGTACTGGTTTAAATAGAGAGTTACTATTGTCAAATCGCTTCTTTTTTAGCCAACTCCTGAAGACGATTTTGGTCACTTTGCAAGTGCTCGTTCCATTCCTCAGCCAACATCAAAGGCAGATATCGCCGGTATTATTTTGCAGTTTATGTGGGAAGAAAATAACCTACAGTGACTGTAATCTTTTATTTTCATATTACAGTTAGTCATCATAGAGTTGATCATAGTTTTACAGGGGTCGGGGTTGAATGTAGGTGACATGGGTGCTATAATTTCTGCTAAGGCGTCATTCATAGGCGCATTTGCGGAGATATGCATTTGTTCCAGTGCATGCGCATTCCACTAGGTCGTTTCAAAAGTTTTTGCGCTAAAGAAATAAAAACCGAATTTATTAACAGAAGTAATAAAAATCACATGATTCTGGACCGTTCAATTGCGCATTTTCTTGAAAACATTTTGGTGTACAACTTGAGTATACTTCTTTTGAGATGGAGCTATCCTGGAAACAACTTTGCTTATTACTCATGCAAATGGCTTGTAGGGGAACATGTAAATGAAGAAGCGCGTAAGATTGATCAATGGAGTTTGAGGAGATGACACGATTGCAGAGAAGACGGCTAGGAAGTGGTGTGCGAAGTTCCAAGTTGAAGAGAACAATCTGGAGGATCAGTCGCACTAGGGCCATCCACAGGAAGCTTCCATTAATCTTCCGCCTCGCTTCACTGGCATCTTCCCCTACGCTCCGTTCGTGCTGAGCAGCAAACAATTTTTTCCCAAAACAGCTCCATCGTAAAGCAAATACAGAGCAAGGAAATGCGTAATTGAGTGGTAATCAAAATCGTGTAATTTGATTACTTCTGCTTGATGAATTGATAATTGCCGCTCCAGTGCCAAAACTTTTTGAAACGACTTAACGAAGTAATTTAACTACACATAACTTATATATAATATATATATAACTTATGTGTATATATATATAAGTTATATATATATATATATGGCTTGTATATACCTATATATAACTTTGACTTTATATATATATATATACATATTTATTTATTTATTTATGGGACTGCGTGGTCGAGTGGTTGTGATACTTGTCGAGGCGCCTGTGAAGCCGAGCTCCACTTCTTCATTCTCTTTGATTGCTAACAAAAAGGCTCTATGGAGAGCGACAGCCAGGCTATCCTCGAGATTGCAAGAAGACTTGTTCAATCAGTATTCACGCTTAAGAAGAAGGCGAAAAAACTAATTGAACGCTGGAAGTACTGGGATTCGCACGATGAAAAAAAGCACCGTGAAAACGGAATACAAAATGTTAGAAAAAAATCCATATATATATATATATATATATATTATATATATATATATATATATATGTGCAATACCATTTACACTAAACAACAACTTTGATCTTCACAACTAAGTGATATTTTCAGGTTGCAATGACCACTCCGACAGAATCTGCTCCGTTAATTGATGCTGCTAAAACGGGACAACATGGCCGTTATACAAGGAAAAAACAGCAATCCACAGCTTTCTTTCGAATTGCAGCGAAAGAGGATTATGAAAAGATAGAGATTACTGAGTCAAAAGTGTTATCTATTCTGAGCAGCACTGTTAGAGAGCAAGAAGAAGTGCTTGAAAAAGATGGTGCAGCCCGAAAATCCACTACTAAACACGATAAAGAGCAGAAAATAGCAAATACATTACATTTAGCACAAAAAGTGCCTTTTATGTCACCATCATCTCAAATTGAAATTGCTGTTATGTCTCCATCAAATTTGGTGAATGCTAGCAGTGCACTGGAGTTAAGTTCAGTAAGCGAAGATTCGTTTCGCTTGCTTGGTAAATCCCATTTGCCCCATGCCTGAAAAAGCCGGATTTCAAAAACGACAATTCTGAAGACAACAGCGAACATTCACGGGATGTCGTAGCAGGTACCAATTCATCGCCAAGCATTATTGATATCCAAAATGGAACAAAAGTTAACGAGCTGCTGCGATCAAAAATTTCGTTATATAAAGTGGTGCCTCATCAAATATTTTTAAGATGACATTACTCAATGAAGCAGACGTGACTCCCGAAAAATCCAAGGGATCGTTAGATGTGGCTGGATTTTAAACGGCACTACGATGATCTCATAGCAAAACTTTTGGCTCTTTTGCAAAAGCGATGTGGGTTAATGTACTGAAACGTGCCTCTGAATAATTTTTAAGGAAACCAATAGGATTTCACTGAGCTGTAAGTGAATGTAATTCTTAGAAGAAATTAAATAGCCGTGAAACTCTCGGCAATTCCATTGATCACTGGGAAACTGCGAACAAAAATCTCTTAGATCAGTGAGTGGCCGCACAATTGAATAGTTCACACCTGTAACTTGGCAAATGAGCAGTAGACTTCTATTAGGTTGAGCAAAAAGTTCTGGGAAATCTACATAAATTCCATTTATGAAATCGCTGTGTCGCTTCTTATTGATGCTTTTGTATATATATATATAAATATATATATATCACCTGTATCACCTGTCGTCCCGTTGATCGTCGAGTGACTCGAGCGGGTACCAGCAACTCTTCCATTTTTCCCTATCGCGTGCAAGAGTAGCCCAGTGGGTCCTCCTTCGCTCTAGAGATTCGCTGAGCATCATATCTTTCTTCCATCGCTTTCGTGAAGAAATCGGACCAACGGGTCAGTGGTCTTCCTTTAGAGCGCTTGACGTCCCGAGGAATCCAGTCGGTAACGGCTCTCGTCCATCGGTTGTCGTTGAAGCGCATCACGTGTCCGGCCCACCTTATTTTCGATATCCTGGCGTGTAGAACGGCGTCTCTGATTTTCGATCGTTGACGTAGGTCGGAAATTTCGGATCCTTTCTGTCTCATTTGCGAAATACGGGATACTCCTAGCATCGACCTTTCGGCTGCGCATTCGATAACTCCAAGTGATCTTTCATCCTGCTTACGTAGCGATCAGGTATCTGCTGCATACGTTAGGGCAGGGATAATTGTCGAGTCGAAAAGGTGGGCACGGAGTCGGATGTTCTTTGTCCTCTTCGCTACATCTCCGATGCTCTTAAACGTTCCCCAAGCCGCTCGTTTCCTCCTGCTCAACTCTGGGGCTAGGTCGTTCATCATGTTGATTTCACGACCTAGATAGACGTAACTGGAACATTCGGAAATTGTCGTTCCGTTGAGCCTGAATGGGGCATTAGAAACCCATCCGTTCCTCATCAACATTGTTTTCGTTAGATTCAGCTGAAGACCAATCTTCCCACAGGCGTTATCAGAATCGGTCAACATTCGTTCCGCTTGGTTGACGTTTGGTGTTGTGAGAACGTCAGCAAAGCGAGGATGGTTTAATTGCCGACCGTCAGTTTTCACTCCCATTTCGTCCCATTCTAATGTTCGCATGACGTTTTGTAGGGTGGCAGTGAATAGTTTTGGCGAAATTGTAACGCTTTGTCGAACCCCTCTTCTTACGTCAATGGTGATATTGTTGTAGAATGGAGATATTTTGATCGTGAAATCTTTATAAAGCTCACGACGGATCATTATGTACCGAGTAGGGACGCCATAGTTATCCAGAGCCTCTATAACCGCTTCTGTTTCCACTGAATCAAAGGCTTTCTTAAGATCGACAAAAGTGAGACAGAGTGGTTGTTTGTACTCTCGTGAAACTTCAATGAGTCTTGTGATCGTGTGGATGTGGTCTATGGTACTAAATCCTTTTCGGAACCCTGCTTGTTTACATGGCTGTCCTTCGTCCAGTGTTCTGTCAATCCTGTTTAGGATGACTCGAGTAATGAGTTTATAGACGACGGACAGCAAGCAGATTGGACGATAATTGCCTATGCCGTGAAGGTCTCCCTTTTTGAACAACATTACGGTCTTGCTGGTTTTCCACTGATTAGGGACCTTGCATTCTGAAGGTAGCGAGTGAAGAGCCGAGCCACGGTGTTGATGAGAACTGGCGGCAGGTTCTTCAGGTGTTCTGGTCTAATCCTGTCTGGACCGGGTGTTGTTCTGTTTTTCATCGACGATAAAGCATGTCGGATTTCGGAAGGAAGGACCGGTGGAAGACATATTCGTCCTCTTTCAATTTATGTGGCGGTAAGAGGACATGGCTAGCGAAGAGATCCGAGTAGTATTGGTGGATGATTTTCTCCATAGCCCTTCTCGAAGCTGTAAGTGTCCCGTCAGTGTATCGGGGTGCAATCATCTTGATCTTATAGTTGGCGAAGCCTCGCTGGGCTTTACGAATGCTCTTCCCAGCTTCTGCAGCTTCTGACATAACTGCTGCTCTTCTCTCTTTGATGTCTTCTTTTATCGCTTCTCTGCATCGTTTCGCAAGTTCGGACGTAGGGTTTCGGTTGCCTGCAGCTCGTGCGATTCCACGTTGACGTATCAGCTCGAGTGTCTGCGGAGACATGCGTCTCTTCGTGACCGTAGGACTCTCGGCTTTTATAGCGCTAACGTGAAGAGATTCAACGAGTTGATCGTATTCTTAGTCGATGTTGTCGACAACGGTATCTTCCCGGGAACCGACTAATGATTCGAATACATCCCAGTTTATGGCAGTTTTGGAACTTCGTTGTTTGAATTTAGCGGCTTTCTCTCCTCTCCTCGAAAATCGGAACGTTGCGCGAAGGAGGCGATGGTCTGATCCCGTGTAGAACTTAGGAACAACAGCGACATCGGTCAGGCAAAACCTTCGATTTACTATGATGTGATCTATTTCGTTATGGTACTCTCCATTGGGAGACTTCCACCTCCACTGCTGAGAAAGAGACTTTTGGAATTGCGAGTTAGCATGGATGGTTTGGGTCGTCATGATAAATTCAGATAGCCTCTCACCCTGTTCATTCCATTCTAGTCCGTGGGTCCCTATGTGACGCTGTTCAGACGTTCTTCTAGGTCCAACTTTTGCGTTAAAATCTCCGACAATGACCTTGAAAAATGTATGATCTTCTCTGAAGAATTATTCGAGATCCATATAGAAAGCTTCGGCTTCGCCTCCATCATAGCTTGATGTTGGTGCGTAAGCAACGAAGATGGTCAAAGCCGGCATAGAACACATCATCGTTTTGACCGTAGTCGTCAGCTACGGGTTGTTAGTTGTTCAAACGAATCAGTGCTCATGGTCAAATTCGATTTGACGATTACGCCAACGCCACCGACACCTCTGCGATCGCATGTTCCAAGGAACAGTTCTTCTACCGGTGTCATAGACAGCGTGAAAAGGATGGCGCCTTGTCGTCTCAGCCAGGCCAATGATGTCGTACCTTATTCTTTTTGCTTGAATCAATAGATCTTCTACTGCGGATTTGTGAGCAAGGGTTCTTGCGTTGTAGGTACAGATCGTCATTTTAGTCCGTTTCGATCTTGGCAGCCTAGTTCGGCTCTGAAATTTTAGCAGCCTCTCCGTACTCGTCCTACCTGGCGCTGCCGTAGCAGGGGCTCTTTCGGGGTCAGTGGAATGAGGCCCATATTTGTTGCTGTTTTGGCATTTCGATACCCAACGTATAGCTTGCCAGGCTCTAAACGTGGGGGCTGGGTACTCACGAGTAGCTTGCCAGTCTCTCTCGGAGGAGTGGGAGGAGCTTATTTGTTGGAGGCGACTCCTAACCGCCTCCCATGTACTTCCCAGCCGCTTGTTTGCAGGCTTTTGGCCGACTTGACTCGTAGAAATAGAGTTTTTGTCAAGTCGGCGCTGCAGAAGCAGGGAGCTCGTCCCCTGAATCCACTGCGTCTCTGGGAAGCACACGGTCGCTTTTGGTTCGCGTTTTATTCCCCTATCCACCACCTGGGGACGCGCCACGTGCCCTCTTGACTAACCGGGCGGGATCCTTCAAAGAGGGAGGTCCGTGGTATATATATAATATATATATATATATATAGGGAGTATATATAAATATAAATATATATTTATTTGTTTATTTATATAGTAATTTCAACCTCAAATTCAACAGTATGATTTGTGTGTGTTGATAAGGCATTTTCTTGGAGAAAAGGTTTAACACTTCTTAATGAAATCGATGAAGCTAATGAGGGTGAAGGGTGCTGTTACGTCCACAAAGCCGTTTGTGGACGGATGGTTCTTGCTTCTCAAAGAAGGCAGTTTTGATTTCGATGCCTCGTTCTGACCGGCCATGTGTTTTGGGTGAAAGTGACTTGCAAGCCGCTTCGGATGCTGAGCCTTCATTGGGAACTCGTGATTTGGCTGAAAGGTTTGGTGTTTCGAAGTGGACCGCCGCTAAACAGTTACACCACTTTGGTCTTTTCTACAAGAAGCTTTATCAGTATGCACATGAGCTCACTGAGCAAATTGACTGAGAAGTATCCAAGAACGGTCCGATGAAAACGCGCAATGTTTCGGCAGGACAATGCCAAACCGCATAGGCCAGCAGTTTGAATTATTTCAGAACGATGGCAAAGTCTTAGGTTACGGTGGTTTGTACTTTGAAGAAAGTCATTTTTGTTCTTGTTATTGGTTCGTCCATAAAAAAAACTTCCAAAATTTTCCCATAATTATTTGCTCAATGCTAGGTAGAACTAGCAATCAGTCCCTCCTCTACAAAATGGCCTTTCTTGTGATATTGTCCACGAGATAAATATTTGCCTAGAGATTCAACCTCCTTCACTCATTGATCGAGAAATAGGCCTCGTGTATAGGGCCTCAGCACGTTTAATGCTGAGAGACAGGTCATGGCCTTTTCGAGGTCTGATATGTTGGTGGCATACGTAGGTTTTAGCGGTCTCGCCTGCTTCAACAGAGTCAACGCCCTGTCAGTCTCCCCTACTGATAGTAGGGAACGGGGAAAAACACCATGTTAGGACCATGCAACGTGAAATTTTGACCGAATCAGTTCTCAGTCAATGACTTTGGAATGGAGAAGGGAGGGGGGGGGGGGGAGCTGAACTGAAACTTGTTTCCACGTCCTTATTACCAGTCAACAGGGTGAGTGCTAGGTCGTGTGGCTCCGATCATTCGCACGAAACTGATGAAACGCACTCATGCCAATGGCATACTCAAACGAAGACATGAAACACTTTCTCAGATCGATGCTCTATAACTAAGTTTTCAGATAAACAGTCCACTGAATGCATGTTCATACTTTTCATTTGAACGTAATTCTTTTGTAGATGAACATACACGTGCTTGCAAGTTCAGGAGTTTTATTGCAGGCTGATTGGTGGAAAACGATCGCCAAGTAGATGAAAGGGATTCTGAATATTTTTTAGCATAATCCTAAGTCGTGCATAGAAGCTGCCGTAGAAATGTTAGTGTTTTTTGCTTCACTCATTCCACTGACATGCTGAATCATATAAAAGAGGTTGTCGAATGTTTCTGAAGTGTTATATTAACAAAATTTTCCTGCACTCTCATTTGACTGCTTATTGTGCATATGATACAGGTGTTCACCAGTAATCAGTGTTCATAGAGTTATATAATTGGAGGAGGAATGGTGATGCAGTTAAAACATGAAATGTAGAATTTGATTTTTTTCTGTTTTGAGGAATAACTGTGGGGCTGACTGTAATATGAGAAGTTTCTTTTCAACAAAAGAAAAAAAGGAAGCAACGTTTAGTTGAAAAGCTAATCGCCGATCTGGATCTAGACTACAATAGTAATTATATGCCAACGATGGCGACAGAGATGGAAGGGAGCAGCAGCTCATTGTCTATACAAGAAATTTCGATGACAGATAAAATTGTAACAACAATGGAGACCACTACGGTGAACTTAGAGACAACCGATAATACCACGCTAACCAATGGTGAAGGAAAAACTAAGGCTTTCAAACAAATCCCTTCAGTCGAAGAGAAGGATGCTAGTAGATGTTCGTATAATTAGAGTGTTGATGTCAAAATTCTAATTTTGACTAAAAAGCGAGCAAATATGTGTGCATAGCTTAAAGCTCAAATAGAAGTGATGTAGCAAAATTCAGTGGAAATTGTTAACAACGTGTCTCCTTCTACGATGAAAATTGAATAATCGAATGCTAGTACAACACTACATAAATCAGAAGTAAGTAAACTGCTAGCAAAATTTGAGAAAACTTTTTTAAGTGCTACTTGTTTCTATTCAAGTAAAGACTACGGCTATTCACATGGATGAGTTTCTTTCAGATGACGCCTGATAAATGCACTGACCACGCTTTCTTTCATGAATTGAAAGTCTAATGAAGAGTTCATTGGCTTCATGTGATTCAATCAAGATATCATTCTTCGTTTTTGGTCTTCTTCAAGGTCGCTCTGTGCCTCCATTGAATCCATCATGTGTGGCACTTTTTTGATGATAAGCGTCTTATTGAATAGTCGCTAAAAAGCCCTGTACACATTTTCAATTGGATTTCGGAGACGTATTCTCAAAAGTCTATAACCTGCAGTCCATTCTAATGTTTTGTGAACGTGTTAATTTCAAAGCTGTGTAGATTCTGCAAGCAGATTTTGCACTGACTGGTGTGTTTGTCCGCATTTAAACAGTCATGCTCGCCATAGGAAATCGTCAAGACAAAATAGGTCAACACTAAAGCTAGTAGCGGCAAGTGATAATTTTTCGTTTTACAAAGGTCAGCATGCTAGACTTTGATATCTTCTAGAGTACTTTGACGCGCTATTCGCATATTGTCTACATTTTGCGTTGGCTTCGTAGTTACGAAGACGATGAGTGCAGTGCGGGAGTCACAAGAGCTTATACTATGGTCTTGGGATCGATTCCGTGTCAAGGCTACCTATGCCTTTATCTTTTTGCGGTCACAATTAGTGCCCAGCTTGGATGGGAAAAAACTGATCTCATGCATCGGCTAGGCATAACAAGTGAGTGTATAGGCCATATATGTGTTCAGTTACCTTTACTAGCCATACTTAATAAAGTCGAGTACATGGCGATCCCTCAGTGGCTGATCAGTTCCTAAAAACTTATCCTATCTTCTTATTTCTAAAAAGATGACGATGTTGCTGGAAAGTCGAAATAGAGAGAGGTCTTTAATAATACGTTCTTTCATAGTTTGTTCCACCAAAGTTCACATTTGACGCCATCACATATGTTCTCTCTGAATAAAAGAATTTAGCGGACATTTCCAGTTAGAATAGATATTTGTTTGCACAGCTTTCTTGAAAACGTTGAAGATTAACTTCGTGAAGCTTAATTTTGTTGAGTTAGTATATGAGGTTCTTATTTTCTAAGAGTATCTATGCTGGACTCTGGAAAATCAGCAGTGCGGGCGTTCACGAACATTGACACGTAACCTTCGAAATTCATTTTTCAATAGCAGAAAATGATTGTTCAAACATTATAGCTTTTTCAAAAGTCCATAAACTTCATAAATCTATAAAATAGAGTTTCTGTATCACGTTGATCTCATAAATAAGCTTCAGACAATATCTTGCAAACTACATGCTTGATATAACTAGTATAATGTAAAATTGCCAATGGAGGTTTTTTTTTTTCGAATTTTCCAGTAGCGATTGCTGTAGACACACATGGTACATCAGCAAAAGTATGCTGTGATAGAAGATATGACACTTGTCAAATTACTTCCGTGCTCGAATAACTATCTGCAACATAGTTAAAGGAAGCTCATAAACTTTATAAAATTAGGGTTTAATTAATGATGTAGATTGATGTACGAAACTTTTGCGTCAGGCGGGACTCCAGCCCACATCTCACTCTCTCCAGGAACGCGTGCTCTAACCTGTTGCCCTACTAACGCTCGTTTCGCCATCTCTCAAAACTCCATCAAATTTGAGGTTTTCCTCTCCACAATTAGATGACTCGCTTTGCATGGTAGCTAATAATCGCTTCATATGTTTAGTTAATGAATTGCAATAGTTGAAGAGTTATTTATTTTTTATCACGGCAGCAGCTCACTGACAATACTGTCTCATTTAAATAACATTAGGACACCGAATCCTTCAAGTTGCTTCAAATCCCATGTCTGAAACAAAATTGGCCAACGTCATCACTCCGATTGCTAAGATAATCGACATATTGGCCCGATTATTGCACCCCTTCTTCGCCCTGGTACTCATCCGACAACGGTGAGTCTACTTTGAAAATTGCATGAAGAAAAGTATGCAGTTACAGGATTGTATTATTGATATTACAGGCAGCGGGTGTAAGATCATACGAACCGCCAGGAAGAGGTGAACATTTGTCATATCTTGCAAGAAGTTCTAAAAAAAAAATTCCTAATTCTTTAAAATTTCTGGTCCATTCAGACGGGGATAATTCAATAATTGGATATGCAGCGCAAGTAACGCGACAAATCCTTATTCCTGGATCTCTGCAGGGAGACAGAGAGGTTTTTAAAATTTTCGATGAACCTGTATGGCAAGTTTCTTTCTCGTACATTCCACTTTCTGCATTCACGGATTGACGAGAGAAGAATAAGCTGCTTCGCAAACTCATCCATTTAGAAATTAGATTTTGATAACTCGAATAAGTGAATTTATCTAGTACTGAATATGAAAACATAAATACATCTGTTATTGTATGTGTGAACTTCAAAGGGGAGTAGTCGTTCTGTCATTTTTTTTTTTCTAAGCAGAAACTAAATATGCGATGCTTGCAATGTAGACCTACATGACGTTTCGAAATATTGAACCATCAAGAAAACACAGGATGAACGGAAAGGAATATATCTTATCAATATTTGTCTGAGGCTTATCAAATGTGCCTCAACCACACATTTGTGAGTGGGGAAATCAAAATGTGCAACATTAAGTTTTGGAGAGAGTGATAGCGATATTACACTGTTTATGAGTAAGAGAGAGTATTTAAGAAAGAATTTCTACAGAAAGTCTCATTCTACACTCCAAGCGTCTTCGTCGGCGGCAATGAGTGCTAATGATGCAATGTCCACTCATCAGAAAATTGTAAAACAGGTGGGTTGCTTCTCAGAAAAAAATTCAAGCAAAAGCGGGTTTGTATCTTTGTAAGACAGTAATGTGGAGTTCTCCGCTTGAAGGTTGTGCCCTTCCAGTAAACAACACTTTGATGTACCAAATATAGCAAACATCTGTAGGCCTTGTCCTCCTTCTGATTATCAAAAAATTCGAATCGGCAAAGGCAAACTATTCTTTAATGACTGAATGGGAATACTAAAACACTAACAAAACTTGAAACAAGCTGGTTGCAATTTCGCGACTACGCTTCCTGGGTAAATTCTTGAAATTTTTGTGCTCTCTGTAGACGCTCTCACATATTCATTCTGGAGTGCAGCAAAAAAGAGTTTACCTCCTGAATCCACCTGCTTTTTAGGTCAGGTACACAGTACGTGCCCACCTTTAACCCCAGATTTGTTCAGATCTCTTCGTTGAATCAATTCAGAACCTGATCACTTACCTTTGGAGGATGAGTAAATCTAGAGATAAAGTCGGAGGCTTAAACAATTGTTGGCTAAATGAGAAATCGTTATCACATAGTTTATCACGTTATTAAGAGAGTGATGCTAACGGAGTTTCGCATAGTTCAAGAGAAGAAGGACTACTAGCCCAACCAACTGTACCGTCGTAGATTAGGGACGCTGCCGATTGAAGTTATTGATACTCCAAGCTATTAATCGCTTAACGAAAAAGTCATAGAGATTTTGACGTCTCTTGGAATTCTGGGAAAAAACCATGATTTTGGCTTGCGTTCTTTTATTGAGTTCGACGCATCAAGCTCGCAGCCAAAGTGAGTAGCTGAAAAATTCTAAGGGCCTTTCAAGTTACACAACGATTAACACGAAAAACAACAGGTGAAGAAAGGTAGTGTAAACGGATGGGCGAAACTGAATTTATACTTTAATGATGAACTGAAGTGATAAATGTGCCCATATCCAGCAATGTCACATGTTTAGAGTAAAGAACATGAATGTAAAAGTTTGCAACAAGTACTGAATAGCTGTCATACTCAAATTAATACTCAAGGAACTAAAGAAGAAGAAAAATTAATTGTAATTAAGGTCGAAGAGAAATCAGGTGTCGTAAATAAAGTAGAAGAAAAACCCGCTGTCGGAGAACAAGGATTAAGACAGAAGACTAAAACGAAAAGCGACCTATTTACTAAGGATGATGAGGAAGTGAGTGTTGGAATTCTGGTTTCGAAATTTTATGACTATTGTGTGTAGCGCAGTGATTACGGATGCCCACAATATCACTGATCTAATTCCGTTGCCAGGACAAACCACTTTTCACCTTCACCTGTATCACCTGTCGTCCCGTTGATCGTCGAGTGACTCGAGCGGGTACCAGCAACTCTTCCATTTTTCCCTATCGCGTGCAAGAGAAGCCCAGTGGGTCCTCCTTGCTCTAGGAATTCGCTGAGCATCATATCTTTCTTCCATCGCTTTCGTGAAGAAATCGGACCAACGGGTCAGTGGTCTTCCTTTAGAGCG
Organism: Parelaphostrongylus tenuis; assembly: GCA_019055375.1. Classification (NCBI taxonomy): domain Eukaryota; kingdom Metazoa; phylum Nematoda; class Chromadorea; order Rhabditida; family Metastrongylidae; genus Parelaphostrongylus; species Parelaphostrongylus tenuis. Next base: position 37,560 of record JAHQIW010002484.1, read on the forward strand.
CTTGACGTCCCGAGGAATCCAGTCGGTAACGGCTCTCGTCCATCGGTTGTCGTTGAAGCGCATCACGTGTCCGGCCCACCTTATTTTCGATATCCTGGCGTGTAGAACGGCGTCTCTGATTTTCGATCGTTGACGTAGCTCGGAAGTTCGGATCCTTTGTCTCATTTGCGAAATACGAGATACTCCTAGCATCGACCTTTCGACTGCGCGTTCGATAACGGCAAGTGATCTTTCATCCTGCTTACGTAGCGACCAGGTTTCTGCTGCATACGTTAGGGCAGGGATAATTGTCGAGTCGAAAAGGTGGGCACGTAGTCGGATGTTCTTTGTCCTCTTCACTACATCTTCGATGCTCTTAAACGTTCCCCAAGCCGCTCGTTTCCTCCTGCTCAACTCTGGGGCTAGGTCGTTCATCATGTTGATTTCACGACCTAGATAGATGTAACTGGAGCATTCGGAAATTGTCGTTCCGTTGAGCGTGAATGGGGCATTAGAAACCCATCCGTTCCTTATGAACATTGTTTTCGTTAGATTCAGTTGAAGACCGATCTTTCCACAGGCGTTATCGAAATCAGTCAACATTCGTTCCGCTTGGCTGATGTTTGATGTTATGAGAACGATATCGTCAGCAAAGCGAAGATGGTTTAATCGTCGACCGTCAATTTTCACTCCCATTTCGTCCCATTCTAATGTTCGCATGACGTTTTGTAGGGTGGCAGTGAATAGTTTTGGCGATATTGTATCGCCTTGTCGAACCCCTCTTCTTACGCCAATGGTGATATTGTTGTAGAATGGAGATATTCTGGTCGTGAAATCTTTATAAAGCTCTTTATATAAAGTAACTTTTCACCTTACTGGTTGGTAAACAGCCCGAAATATTTCAAAAAGTTAGAATATTTGAAACGTTGAAATGATGCTTCGGTAAACACCGTGATCGTATAGCCCAAATATGCATTCAGTCACTTCTACAATGTCACGCATGGAGATGAATGCACGACGAATCATCACATAATGGATAAAGGCCAAGAGCCTTATCCATCTGCCACCAAATACATGCAAGTACGCACTCTCGCATGCTCAGGTCTGAACGCATACTAGAAAAAAGATTGCTAGAAGCGCACGAATGCATATCGGGCCTAATCAGTAATCAGCATTGGATTAACAGTGTATCAAATCAGTATTTCCTGTTTTTTCAAGAAACGATAAAATTTTGATCATTTCGAGAGATGGAAGCGTCGGGAATCCGAAGCGTGGTAGTGAACCAATGAGCACTTGTGCATTGCAGGGTCGCCTACAGCCACTGTGCTACACGCTCCTTTTGATTTTGAATTGGCATTTTTCACCTTATTACCGATAACCGCAAACCTTGATAAAAATACATATGGATTTGTTTGCGCAAAATGAACATTGAAAGTTTTGTTGTAAGTCAATCGAGAATGAAGATGATTAACGTACTCCGCAATTATAAGCATTGAAGGTAATACACTCATCCACATGGAGAGAAAATTATGGAAATAGTGGAGAAGCGTAAGAGTAAGAACTTTCATGGTATCAAATAAAAAGGATAAAGGAAAGGTCCTCGGCGTTTAGCAATCCCTGAGGGATGCGCCGTGAATTCGTCTGCAATATTTAACTTCGTTTGAGGTGATTAAATGCATATCTGGAAATAGCAATGACTCCCGGTGGCCTCGTGCTGAACCGAATCAGTGCTGCTCATCCAACGAGACAAGTCTGAGACCACTCTGGTACCAATTTATCGACCCTGGAGGGATGGATGGCTCGGTGAGCCATGAGCGAGAGATCGAGTTATTGACCTTGTGTGCGGTGCAGAGCACCCCTAGCCACTGCGCCGCATATGCCACATTATGAATATGAGCATAAATTTATTGATCATGAATTTCACACGATGACCAGTCCAATCATAGTGTCCGCACTGCATTTAGTGCTATTTCAAAACCAGCAGTTAATCGGTTCTAAATCAGCTCGCTTGTTCCTTGAGAACGCCCTTGACTCACAAATAACAAGAGCTCAAAATATTCTCAAGAGCTTAAGAAACAGTCTTGATGGACTATGATAATTGCACCTACGTGCACTGCAGTTTGTACACTGAAATATACATAAAGCTAAAGTATTTTTGCTTTAAAGGCATTCATATATGCTTAGCTAGTGGTTAGACGAGCAGTAATTTTAGCAATTTTTTAACGGATAATTTCCAGGAAAACTTGTTGAGCTCATTTGGACAATTCTGGTCATCTTGTGTAAAGTATGTAGGCTTTAGTAGAAATCTGTGTCTGCTCTAGGTTCTTCCCACACTATAAAAAAAAAACGTTTTTTCAAAACACTGATCTGCTTTTAGATGCTAAGAAACTTCGATTTTTACCATGGATTTCTTCCTAGAGAAGATTTGCCTTCTCTACTGAAGCAAGTCGGTGATTATTTACTTCGAGTTAGTGAGGTTGGTGAGGTGATGACTGTTTAGTAATAGAAGAAATTTGGGATTATTTTGCTTATTAGCTGTTAACGTGGTCGTAAACTCTGAAAAATCGATGGAAACAACAATGCACATTTTCTTCTAGTTTATAAATTATGAACGGACGTAATCTTCTATAGTAACAGTATCCGAGTAAATCCCTAGTCGAGTTAACGTAAGGTCTTCAATTAATGATGAAAATTGCATCTATTCTTCTGACCACACAGAATGACTCACAATTACATATCTTAGTAACCTCCTCGATGGATAAACCAGTAGTCTCGCAATTACATATCTCAAAAGCCTCCTCGATGGATAAACCAGTAGACCTTGAACATTTTCGACCGCGTCTAGTTTAACCACTTTAAGGAAACAGAGACTTTCTACCAAGGTGCAGAGAAGTCACAGAAGTTTCGGAAGACTTCAAAAATATTTTGGCAGCGTTCGGCGCCATCGTGATTTTTCCATTCGCATTCCTTCTCGCAAGCGACGTATTAGAAAATATGAAACAGCTTGATTGATATCGTTAAGTGCTGATGAGTCTGCCGTAACTATGACGCTTCAGTAGAATCATTTCTGAATAGTGCCTGTTTGTGCGAGAACATCAGAAATCTCTCTGAGGATGTTCGAGCTTGCTTTACGTCTTTTCGTCCACAAAAACATTATTTATAGAGGTTTCATTCCGAGCAAGTGATTGTTTTGCCTGCGCATGCTCATGAAAACGACCGACTGGAACTTTACATCAAAGAGCGCTTCTTTATTAGAAGAAAGTTGCTTGAGCTCTACTTTCTTAACAAAACCATAGCTGACTCACAATATCGTCGTTATCGATTTTTGCTGTCAGCTTAGTCGGGTAGAAAGTTTAGTACCCTCTAACCAAAACTCAAATAGATATCGCCTCACATTCCTTTGTTGGTTCTAATTCTGTGCTCCAAACTCCCCCTATCATTACTTGAGAAATTGATGTCAGCCTTGTCCAGGAAGTTCTGAAAGGATGCTGACTTGATAATTGGTATTCTGATTATAGTTATTTTATTAGCTAGATTTAATCACAGCGATGATTAGTGAAGCTGAAAGTTGCACATTGTTTCCATAAATTGGTTTTTTTTTTCTTTATTCCTTTCTCCTTTAATAATTGAATTTATCAATGTTCTTGTCCTTCTGCTATGATCCCTTCATACTCGATTGAAGTTGAGAAAACACTTGTCAGTTATTTGTACACTTAGACTGCTTATCTTCATATGACACATGAATAATAGCATATATTCGCTTCGATTCTTTGTTTTGAATCGTCCATAAAACTAACTGGATTCACGAGAGGTTCAGCTATGGCTAGGAGACCTGACGTTCTTCATTTTTCTAGAGATTTCATTGATTCGTCTTCACAGTGTTTTTTTCCATTGTGCGGAGCTCACTAGTTCTAGCATTCAATTTGTTGTTTCGTCTTCTTCTCGAACGTCGTAGATTACTGGTTGAGCAAGTCTTCTTGCGATCTTGAAGATATCCTGGCTGTGGCGTTCTATAGGACGCTGTTATTGACTATCGGAGAAAATTGGCGGGTGGCGCTCGGCTTTACGCGCATGGTGACGAGAATTACAACAACTCGGCCATAGCGTCCCACTCTCTCTCATGGTGTCACTCCTACTGACATAGTATAAACTGGCTGAGCATGTCTTTCTGTGAAATCCAACAGTAATCGTGCTGAACGTTCCATTTATCCCAAAATTCACCGTGAAGTTCTTCATTTTTGCTGCTGTCTGATTGAGACCCTATCACAGAGGCACTGTATCTGTAACGGCATCTTTATATAATCAGTGAAACACTGGAGTGATGAAACGTTCAACCACAATAAAAAAACCATGGATGAAATTTCATAAGTTAAGCTTGTAATGACGGCACATCCACATATTTAGTAGCAGATTTTATAGTGTAAAATAAACTCAGAAACTTCATGAATCCCATAAATGATTAACGCCTTTACCCACAGGTTAATAACGACTCGACAATAATCCAACGAGATATTATACTGTCAATTTTGACAGAGTACAACGCAGATAAATCAGGAGAGGGACGATCGTTCATGGGTGATGTGAAGACGGGAAAGGTAAGAGTATTTGGACTAAATCAATTTGTGAATGCTTCAATAGCCATCATTACATAACGTAGCATAAACCTCGCATAATTTTCATGTGATAGATATGCTACTGATCTTTCAAGGACATAGAAAATGTACGTAATTTTTTTAGCTAAAAAATTTGGTCATTAAAAGGCAAGGAAGCATGTACCAGATAGAATCCAATCGCGCTTTTGATACTCTTCGTGAACTAATAGAGTTTTACAAGACAAACACTGGACAGCTTAATATGGTACGCTACACTAAATCGTTTCCACATAATAATTGCGTAAAAAGTGAAATATAATTTATTGATATTTTTAGTTCACATTCCTATTAAAGAACCCTATCAAACTTCAATCATGGGAGTATCTTCATAGTGACGTCAAAGAAGGCGTATTACTAGGAAAAGGCGCTTTTGGTGAGGTTCGTGCTGGCACGTTACAATTGAAAACTGGAGAGAGTATCGAGGTGGCAATCAAAATTGTGAGTAATCAGGAATTTATTTTTAATCTTATTAAATTTGTTCATTCCAATAAAAGTAAAATGTTTCGACGACAAAAGTGTTGGGATGACGTAACGTTCTCACATGAGTACATCACGTTTTAGAAGTGATCAGTACACTAGGTACTCTACTATTGAATGAAACTAATTGCTCCAAAAGAAAAACCCATTCAGATTCTTTGGCTGCTACATAAATGTTTTATTTGTCAGTGATTTCCTGCTTCATCAGAATTATTGAGTTAAAATGACCTAAAAGACTCTTTCTATATTGGTGCTATCGTATTTAGGAGGCTATCATAAAGTGGAATCTTGTAAGAAGCGATTACTAGCATGGTGCCGTAGTATAGAGTTGTGGAGGTTCAAAAAACCCAAAAACTGATCGCCGGAGTCGTCGCTGATTGAAATTAATCATTTTGGAATCTGCTCTTACTTCTCTAGTGGTCTCGTACATTTACAGAGTGTGTTTAGATTAATTTAGAAGACCGGCAATCTAGAAGCCTTGGCACAAATTTGGCACATGGAAGTCTCATTAAACTCATGGAACTCCCAAAAACTCATATTAATTATAGTAGTCGCTGGCCGACGTTTTCGAGACTATACCTTCTTCAGAGCTTGAATGAATGTTGAAAGAGAGTATGTGAGTGAATCATTAGCTAATGGACACCTTATTTATCGGCGCTTTGATCAAAAACATGAACGTGGAGAATCATTGGAGCATTTTTAATTAACACCAAAGATTCGAAAATGAATCGGAAGGAATGCGTCATTGCCACTCACTACATGGCGTCTTTTCTTTGAATTTTAACTCCATCTAGTCGGTATGTGAATGCGTCGATTAGTTAGCGATTCATCCATTTAGTTCCATACAACATACGTCCAGGCAGTGTAGAAGGCAAAATCGCCGCAGACTAAGATCACCACCACTGCCAATAATAATACTAGCAACCTCGTATGTGCTTATCAAGTCTTTCATAATTGAATGCAGATACACTGTAAGCGTAGAAAATGTCCTCATATGAACATTAACAAATTTAACAAGTGACTTTGGATCAACAGTTGTTTCCCACTCAGAAAAAACCTTATCGCTTGGATTTGAGTACTTTTTGATAGTAAAATGTAATTTTTTGAAAAAAAAAATCGCTTAGAAACACCATTTATTACCACACCCGATTGATGAGCCACCGCTTATGCATGCATTCTCCTGGATTGCACTGCGCTTATCATGTGTAAAAACAGATAAGCTCTGTCACTGAGAAATCCACTAGTTCATTCATACTAATTAGTTTTTATAAACCATAAAAGATGAAATTAGCAGGTGAATAGGCTGCTCAGATTTATACTTCATTCATGATTTTGTCCCATCTAAATATTTTTTAGACCAAATGCTCATCCGATCTATGTAAAGCAAAAATTAAAGAAATGATGAGAGAAGCTCGGCTCATGCGAAATTTCAATCACAAGAATATTGTTCGTATATACGGTGTTGCAGTTGACAAACAACCTCTCTACATACTTCTAGAATTGGTTTCTGGTATGTCGTACTCCTTGCTGTACGTAAATCAATTTCAATCAAATTGGCAGTGTGTATAGAATGCATGCTGGTAATTATGAGAGGGTAGACGAGCCAATCGGATTTGGTTCATAGGATCTTGTAAAACTTTTCTTGTTCTCTTTCACGAATCACTTTCCCTTATGCTTTCTCACTTAGATATTCATTTTGTTCAATAGCTTGTTAGTCAAGCATGATGTTCTGGTTTCTAGCACTGAAGTTGTACTAGACGAGTTTTAGCGCGTTACTAACTGCCATCAGTAGATCTCTTCTGTGAAATATTCTCTTTATCAACTATTTTATTAGAGAATGGTTCACCATACCAGCTTATCTCTAAGAATATTTTCGCACACAGGTGTAGTACTTTACAGTTTGGACAATCCTGCTTGGGGTGGCTTTAGGGTGGTGCCGTATATTACAGCTCAACACACGTTAATACCAACGGCAGATGACAAATGAGGAACCCATCAAACATACCGAAGATCGCTGAAATTAAAAAAAAAATTGCAAAGCGTTACACATTCCAATCATTGACAAATGTCTGTTTATCGTGTCTGTTTGGAAACAAGTCAGATTTCGCTTTTTAGGCGGTTCCTTGCAATCATTTCTGAAAGCTAATGCCGGAAAAATTGATGTGAGGGATAAAATCAGAATGTGTCTCGAAGCAGCTCAAGGCGTCGCCTACTTGCACTCTCAGCGTTGCATGCATAGGGATTTGGCCGCAAGGAATTGTCTTATAACTAACGATAGAGTTGTAAGTTGTCCTTAACTTTCTGTAAAGATCCACTGCTTGCCACAAAAGTTACGTTCGACAATATGCCATTTATTCTTTAAAGAAAGCGTAGAAAAGATTCAGTCGTTGATTAAATAGTCTGAAACGTCTGAGGATAATTTTCACATCCAGAAGAGTGTTCTAGTCTTCAAGTGTCTGATCAGGAAGTTGAGAAGTTTTTTGGTTTGATCCACAATATCTAACTGCTCGCAGACGCACTCAGTACATATTAATGCACGTGATTCAAAACGAAACTGTTTATTTGTCGCTCCTGACAACATAATCGATGAACATCGGGTACTGCTCAAACGGATTATCGCCTCAACGTGCCTGGAAGGTATTTCTGGGGTTGTCAAACTACGAAATGCACGAAGGCTCCAATCCTTCTACTCCCCTCCCTTCCCCCTCCCCCCACCCCACACCACCAGCGAGACACTTCAATTTGAGAACGATTAGACATTTGCACCCAAAAAGCTCAGTTGTGAGTAAGCTGTGCTAGATTACTCCGTCTTGTTAACTTCTAGTCTTAGAATGAAAATTCCCTTTTGATACACAAGGGCCGGCATTTGCCTTAATGTGGTGACAACTTTAAAAATGCTCCGGCTAAGCTGATCACGGGACTCCAGGAAAAAATGGTCGATGCGGATGTCTTTGGAAAAAGAAGAAACGAAGCCGCTTACGGCACACCAGACTGTTTCTTTCCTTGCACCTATAAAACCATAACAGTGTCCTCCGACATCAAGCTACGCACTTTTTGAGCCGGTCTTAACATCAGATTTCATATGATTACCCCACAAGGAACAAAATGCAGGAAGACTAGCATGAGATCATCGAATGAAGGATATCTCGTTTTTCTTGAAGCGAAGTTTTTGTCATGAAATATTGAATTCACCCATAAACCTTTCATCTTGTCACTTCTCATAAGGTCTTAACATCGTGCCTAGGTATCCTTCGCATTCACTTTCGCGTTGAAAGATAGCCAGTATCATCAACTGCTCTTCACCAATTTATACAGGTGATAACGGCAAAATAGAAGCGCTTATAACACGATGGAGAGTCATTCGCAACCGAAAGTGCTGCTGAAAGTTCCTTGTTGAAGGCTTAAAATGCCAAATTAGGAACGGCCGGAGAAAATGGATGCACGATAGGGAGATTTGGAATGAGTTAACGAAATGAGAGCGGATACTGCCATGTAAAACTTCTGCCCACGCCACATCACTGCCATGGAATCTCATTTTTTGAGAAGAGAAAAAATTACCGATAGACATAAAAGTGCTTCGCGGTACGACCCATGCGTAGATTGCTCACACACTCTTGAAGATCCGATTTACCCATAGACTGTAGAAGAAAAGCTGTCATCGTCCGAAAAGCAAATTATGTCGTGTCCGGCAAGAAAAATCTTAATGAAATCTTTTCACATTCAAGGCAAATAAAGAAGGACGCAAGGATTTACGAGTTGCTTGTCAGTTGATTCAAAACTTGTGTCAAAATGGCATCAATATCACCAAGAAAAACTCAGATCACACCTCCAGTATCACCAAGCAGCTGCTCAAATTTCATTTTTTCACAATACTCCAAGCTAGAATGATAATGATTGGCATCTGTAAAAAAAATCTTACAGGAAAATTTATAGCGACTTTGGCAAAATCAAATTTGTGAGAGGCAGTTCAATAAAGACTTAATAAGGAGGAATGCCGCCGGGATCTTTGCATATATTCAAGTTCCGCTATCCGTTTGATGAATAAAGTTAGAGCCATATTTGAATCCGCCATGATATGCAAACGTTAACTGAAATATTTTATACTCAACTTTGCTGATCTACAATCACACTCTCATATCTCGGTTTCCCCGCTGCTAGGGAACTACCGACGCTCTAGCTTCTGAAGTTACAGTTGCGATTCAAAGCATTAAGAGAGGCACAGCTCCATGATCTGATGACATTACTACCAAGAGCTTCTGATGACATTGCTACCAAGAGCTGGTGGCCACAATCTACATGTATCACGCAAACCATATGACATCATACCTTCACAACAAAAAATCTCAGACAAGTAAAAGACTGCACAAATACCCTAATCAAGAAAGGTGAAAAAAAGAATCTTCTCAAATACCGTCCAATATGCTTGTGAATTGTGCTCTACAAGCATTCCACAATGATTATACTCTTGCGTAAATCGAAGATTTTGAATGAGACACAGCAAGTTGCGCAAGCAAGATTCCAAAGGAGATTATGTTGCATGGACCACATCGAGACTGCGCCACGGATGCTGCAGCCTGTTGGAAATAGCTCATGCCCTTTGTTCTAATATCTGTGACTATGAGAATGCGTTTGACAGCGCCAAGACTAACTTATAATTGGTTCCAAAAAGACTTCGAGGCAGCGTTACAAGCGCGAAAAGAAAGTGCTTGCGACTAGTAGCTGCAAAGTGGCCATGCTGGAGGTTTGAAACTCTGCTGCACTTCGCAGTCTGACACCCGGGTACACACATTGAGATTTAGATGATCTTAAAAATCCAAATAACTTGCATAATCATTTTGAGATATGTTCACGTGTTAGACTTATGTTTCTAAGATAGCGACAGCTTCTACTTTTATTTTTGATCAATATGTTGATTTAGGTAAAAGTCAGCGACTTTGGACTTTCACTTATTGGAACTACCTATGTGATACGCACCAGGACAAAACTTCCAATCAAATGGCTTGCACCGGAAACAATTTCAACGTTCACATTTTCGTTGAAAACTGATGTGTTCAGCTTTGGTGTTATGGCTTACGAGATTTTTTCCGATGGAGCTGAACCATGGGAAGGAAAAACGAACGCAGAAGTCAAAGTTGCTGTAAGTTCAGATTTATTGCAAATACTATAGTTAAACTGTTTACAAGACATATTCAAGTTTATGTCTTGAGTCACCTAATTGAACTGTAATCTAATTTTCTTGTAAAAGGCATTAGTTTCTTCAAAGAATCAGAAGAGTACTAGAGATACTACCGCAGATGTCTACAGATGACATTTTGCTTTTTGCTCTTTTTAGGTGACAAATGGGGAGTGTGTGCAAATGCCAAGTTGTTGTCCTGAATTGCTTCGATGCTTTATAGCTACTAGAATTTTCGCAAATAATCCGGAGATGAGAGCTGAGATGATAGAAGTACGTGGGACCGTCGTTTTTTGTTATTTATTTTGCACTGTTTCGAATACTTTACCGTGAATGTATTCTTAATGTTTAAGGTAGTGGAGACCTTCCAACGAGCATACTCAGAATCACGAACTTTCCGTATGAGACGAAAAATTAAGAGTTTCATGCAAGATGTATCAAGGTTGAGTTGATTGTAATTATTTGAACAGCATGGATACGAGATTCAAGTTCGCACACTAGAAGCTGCCGCTCTTGTGATCACCTCATACAACTTTACCGTTTGATGCTTTCGTCTTCGTCGAGCTGCGCAATATGGGCAAGCCTCTGTTACATGAAATGTTTGCTTGTTAGATCCAGAATGTAGCACAAATTGCGTTACAAAGCAATGACACGGTCTGAGATTTTTTTTCCAAGATCTAAGATATAAATGTCGATCAGAAAACGATTATCTGCATTCATTTAGGAGGACAGGATTTTCCAGCGTAATGTCGATGGGAAAACCACATTGATGAAACGAAAGCAATGGATGTCACTTTTAATCCAGTAAAATTTTCAAAAATTTGATGTGTTTTCACTCACCAGCAACTCTTATGATTTAACCAATGGGTCATTAGTAATAAAAAGAGCACAATGCACCACTGACGAGCTTAGAAAATTACGGACCACTTTACTTTGATGAGTGCAATCATACCCGACATTTTTCACGAAGAATTCAGAGCATCGTGTTAGCCAACTTTCAACTTCGGAGTTGGTGACTTGTTGAGAAACATTTGCAAAAAATTAGTTATGAAAATAGACTTCCTGTACAAATCGGTATTAATAAGCAATATATACATTTACTACCCAAATCAGGTCAGAAGATGACATGAAAAAAGTCATCATCTATCGCGTGATAGTAACACATTCATCCTTTCAGTTCATTTTTGGAATTTTAGTCCTCATCTAAACGCCTTAAGAGTTTTGCGTGTTGATATGCTCGACTTCCACGCCAGGTTCGTGACAGCCACTTTAGAGCCATTACCATTGTGCAATTGTGCCCAATGTGCACCCCGAGGTGTACATTGTCAGTTGTTGAAATTACCACCTAGATGCTATCATATGCGGGCACAAAATGGTCTTCTCGCATCACTAAAGTAACCATTCCTATATGTCCTACTAGCTTTGAATATAATAAGCCTGAACTCATGCATTTCCTTTCTTTTCCGTTAGTGCAGGTTATACAATTCCACGGGTTGCACAATTGATGGCAGAGGCTTGAGAGTGCAACAGCTTCCACAACTTGATCTTATGTTTTGAGAGCATCTTTTCGAGTGCATTACCTTTTCTCTCATCCCCTTACACATAATAAAGTGCTTTCAAAAATATGTACCGAGCGGAGAAGAAAATGTGCATAAAAGAAGAGAGGAGAGAAAGGATTTGATAAAATTGGCACAAAAAATAGCCGATTAATTTCCATTTGGTAGTACAGATTTTCAAGCGTATCGTCGACGCTTAACAAGAAGCATTCATAAAGAATGTTAGCAATTATTCGAAAGCATAAATCGCAAACTATCCGTATACATGACCGGCTTTTCAAAGACAGATTTATAACGCCGAAAAACGTAAATAAAATTATGTTTCACATGCGCATAATTCTCGCCGAATAGAGCTCCCTCTTTAGACTATTGATAAAGATTCGATGGCGTGAAATTTTTACTTCAAGTACCTAGAAATGATCGTTTCTTTGCAAGACAACAGGGAAAATAAGATTGATTCACATGCGCGAGCAAATGGTCCTTAGCCAATTCACGCGCCGCTAGGTGAGGCAGCAAGGTGGGCTGCCTCGACCGATTTTTAAGCATATGAACATATAAAGAATATCTCTTAGTATCTGAATGTCTACGAGTTACTACTGGAAGCAATTAGGGCGTTCTTGCCTTCAAAATATCATCAATGTGATTAATGACAAATCATTTATACGTATTCATGGCAGAATAAAAGTAATTGAAATCTTTTTGCAGCAGAGTCACGTTTCATCTGGAGTTTTTCTCTCAAGCGGAAAAGTAGATCCTGATTGAATAACAAAGATCGTACTGGTATAAGACCGGTCAAAAATCAATCGACAATTACGCAGTCTCCATTGCCGCCTCACTCAGCGACCAATGAGTAGACCGAGGACCACTTTGTTCGTGCATGCGAATTCAGTCTTATTTTACCCTGCTGCACTTCAGAGAAATGGTCCTTCGAGGAAATAAGCACAGTGTTAGTGTGGCTGAAAAATACGTTATCGATTAACTACTATTAGTCTAAATCAGTGCTCTGTCCAATGAGAAGTTTGTCTTGAATTTTTCAGCAGCATGATGGGTTCTTTTCAAAAAAAAAAAAAAACTTACTTATACGGATAGTTCGAGTTTTATACTATCCAATAATTATGACTAAAGTAGGGGATATGCTTGAAAATCTGCGCTAACAAACGCAAAAGAACCACATAGCCATTCCCATTGGCTAAGAAGCACACCTACTCGGGTTTGTTTAAAAGATAGGATTAGGACGCGAAAAAATGTTTCCCATTTGAAGAAAACCTCTTATAAGCTACCTCTTCTTCCAAACGAAATGAGTCGCGCAAATGTGAGGTGCCTGTGAACTTGGAAATTCTGTTCCAGTTGTTAAACTCTATCTCACACCCTGCGCCGTTAACTAATCCTCAATCACCTCTACCACTGAGGATGAATCGCAGATTATTTGAGATTAGGATTTAGGATTTTGTTTAATTCAGCCTCAGGGGAGCGGCTGAGCCGGGTTAGGGTGCTACTGATGAGTCCAATAGAACGAAGGAGGCAGCACTAAACCTAACGCCTCATAACGTTTTACGACCTTAGCAGTCAAATATAAAAGTGAAATTTTGATTTTAGAGAAACCTTATCTCCGCGAAGACAGATTATTCATATAATGAAAGATTATTCATATAATAAACAAACTTTCAGCTTAAAGAATACCCATGTCTGAGAATTCCCTTTTTGTATTCGAAGGCTGCATTTTTGGGCAAGGAACACACTTTCAGCACACACTGCACATTCTTATTGCCTTTTATACCAAAATATTACTTGAAAACACCAACCTTTGCAATGTTCTGCTCCTAGAAAGAACTTACACTCAAGAAAATTTAATATGTTAGAGGAGTAAACAATGACAGTGTACAGCAAAAACTCGACCTCAGGCGGGGGGTTGAACCTGCATCTAAGCCATCCCACGGGGCGCCTGATACCACTACACCACCAAGGCACCGTTTCTCCATAACATTCTTCTGAGGATTTGTTTTTTAGAATAGACGCTTATTACTGACTCACATTTTCAAATTATATTAGTGTTGTAGATTGCGTCGTCCAACATATCTATTCAACATGCTACTGCTTATACAATCAACATCGGCCAACAACAGTTAACCTTACAAAAACCAGGACCGGTGAACATTTTACAAATGAGATTATAAGTGATCAACAGTCTTATGAGAATCAAATCAAGCAAAGCAAAGAGCTTTGAGCAATCAAGAGTCAAGTAGTACGCCATAGAATGATTAGTTTATGCACTATATACATGCATCTCCAATACTGTCTAGAGCGTTATTATGTCTATCATATCAAGCGAAGAAACTCCAAACTAACCAAGACCATGCAGTACGGCGATTTGTGCAATACATACAAATCGATTTATGTAAAACATATATACAATCTCAGCGTCAAGTATTTGGAGCATTTGAGATCCCACATTGTACGATCAGTGTGAAAGTATTCTAAGCATGCTTCTGTTAGACATTCACTGCATTCTGAATGCTCTATTATACGAGACTTTTTTTCTCATATTATCCGCGTGGCTTCATACACAACTTTTATTGAAGTTGTTCTCTCGCATCTACCACCCATGTACTTCTTCCGACCATCTATGTACGGACTCGGCTACTGAAAAGTTCGATTCTAATCTTAATGCTAATCCAACACATGTTTTTTACATTCCTTGGATACTCCACTTTATTTATGGAGACGAAGATTTTATCATGAATACTTGGATACATGAGCTGTCTGTTTTCAGGAACAATGCAAACACCACTACCATTTCCACGCGCTTTGTTATCTTGTCGCCGCCGTTTATAGCAGTGATTTGATTCTAGTGAGGTGTGCACCACAACCAACTCAAAGTTTATTGCAGGATACCTCAAATCATTGCGTTACACACGCACTATCGGACTACATTTAAACAAAGTGAATAGTGGCAAACAGATCATTCATATTCCAGAGCTATAGCTTGGAGTTCAATCTATTAATCCATGGTGATCCAAATCTAACGTGAGCTCTGCTTACTGAGACCATCGTATATTGTCGAAACATGACCAAGCATAAGACGACACAGATTCAGGTGTTTTCTATGCAACAGCCAAGCAAATTAAGAGTTTTTAGAAAAGCATTAAGAACGCCCTTTCTTCACAACTATCACGGTACCTTTAAGTCGATATTTTGGCTGTTTGAGGTACAAGTTCAACCTCCGGTGCTGACTAGAATGTCCACGGCTTCTTCTCCCGCTGATATTGTCGAGCTACCCTCAATTCCTTGTCGACAACTTCTTCCATTTGTGTATGATTCTAACGGTCCAGCCAAGGAATGTAGCTGACGAAGTTTTCTCCTGGAACGAAGTTAAATTTCTCCGGCAGCCATTGCGGCCTTCAGATTTTTCAGTTTTTTTTTAACCTACCAGAACTCTTACTTTCTTGGGTAGCGCAAAAAAGTTCAAATCGTGTGGTGTATCTTGAAACATGGCATAACTGACAAAAGGATATGATTCTGCGAAAGACAATAGATAACACACAGAGGCAGAACTTTGTGAATACTTATGAGTGAGTTGACTACGCTCTGTTTTTGTTGCAGTATTGCTTAATTCCGAATCTGGAATTCAGGGAGGTAAACGGCTTTCACTGTCATCAGTAATGCCAATCTCCTCTCAAGCAGGTTCGACACTCTCAAAATTTTACTCAATAATATAGAAAGAGACTCAAAGCAGAAGAACAAAGTACTCTAGAAAATCACAATATCTACCACCTTTGTCACACTTTGTCACCTCGTCAATTATAGAATACTCCGACGAGTAGTCGCCCCAGTAGCCGCAAGTTAAACCAGGTTTCCCACTCAAAAGTGTGAGGAGCACTATATTTTTGAAGAGAATTGAGTGATAAGAAATATTCGATCCCAGACGAGACTTGACCCGCGTTTCATCCATACCGTTGACGTCCCCGATGTGAATGAAACGCGGGTTCACTTCCCGTCCGAGGTCGAATTTTTGTTTACCATTATGTAAATGATGTCGCAGATAAAAATGGATTGACAACTATTTCGTGAAAATCAGCTCATAAAAATATAAAAAGAACTGTCACATTTAGCTTTAGAACAAAAATAGATTTTATTAGATCGCTCCGAAATTTTAACACTGAAGCGTTAAACATCAAATTTTAACCGGGAGCGGTTGGAATTGCACGATTTTAGAGTTGCTCAATTGCGCATTTACTTGCGAACATTTGATATACAACTTGCCCATACTTGTTCTAGAATAGAGCTGTGCTGGGAATAGATTCGCTTGCTACTCATACACGAATATCTCGACAATATCAGCGGGAGAAGAAGCCGTGGACATTATAGTCAGCACCGAAGGTTGAACTTGTACCTCAAACAGCCAAAATATCGACTTAAAGGTACCGTGATAGTTGTGAAGAAAGGGCGTTCTTAATGCTTTTCTAAAAACTCTTAATTTGCTTGGCTGTTGCATAGAAAACACCTGAATCTGTGTCGTCTTATGCTTGGTCATGTTTCGACAATATACGATGGTCTCAGTAAGCAGAGCTCACGTTAGATTTGGATCACCATGGATTAATAGATTGAACTCCAAGCTATAGCTCTGGAATATGAATGATCTGTTTGCCACTATTCACTTTGTTTAAATGTAGTCCGATAGTGCGTGTGTAACGCAATGATTTGAGGTATCCTGCAATAAACTTTGAGTTGGTTGTGGTGCACACCTCACTAGAATCAAATCACTGCTATAAACGGCGGCGACAAGATAACAAAGCGCGTGGAAATGGTAGTGGTGTTTGCATTGTTCCTGAAAACAGACAGCTCATGTATCCAAGTATTCATGATAAAATCTTCGTCTCCATAAATAAAGTGGAGTATCCAAGGAATGTAAAAAACATGTGTTGGATTAGCATTAAGATTAGAATCGAACTTTTCAGTAGCCGAGTCCGTACATAGATGGTCGGAAGAAGTACATGGGTGGTAGATGCGAGAGAACAACTTCAATAAAAGTTGTGTATGAAGCCACGCGGATAATATGAGAAAAAAAGTCTCGTATAATAGAGCATTCAGAATGCAGTGAATGTCTAACAGAAGCATGCTTAGAATACTTTCACACTGATCGTACAATGTGGGATCTCAAATGCTCCAAATACTTGACGCTGAGATTGTATATATGTTTTACATAAATCGATTTGTATGTATTGCACAAATCGCCGTACTGCATGGTCTTGGTTAGTTTGGAGTTTCTTCGCTTGATATGATAGACATAATAACGCTCTAGACAGTATTGGAGATGCATGTATATAGTGCATAAACTAATCATTCTATGGCGTACTACTTGACTCTTGATTGCTCAAAGCTCTTTGCTTTGCTTGATTTGATTCTCATAAGACTGTTGATCACTTATAATCTCATTTGTAAAATGTTCACCGGTCCTGGTTTTTGTAAGGTTAACTGTTGTTGGCCGATGTTGATTGTATAAGCAGTAGCATGTTGAATAGATATGTTGGACGACGCAATCTACAACACTAATATAATTTGAAAATGTGAGTCAGTAATAAGCGTCTATTCTAAAAAACAAATCCTCAGAAGAATGTTATGGAGAAACGGTGCCTTGGTGGTGTAGTGGTATCAGGCGCCCCGTGGGATGGCTTAGATGCAGGTTCAACCCCCCGCCTGAGGTCGAGTTTTTGCTGTACACTGTCATTGTTTACTCCTCTAACATATTAAATTTTCTTGAGTGTAAGTTCTTTCTAGGAGCAGAACATTGCAAAGGTTGGTGTTTTCAAGTAATATTTTGGTATAAAAGGCAATAAGAATGTGCAGTGTGTGCTGAAAGTGTGTTCCTTGCCCAAAAATGCAGCCTTCGAATACAAAAAGGGAATTCTCAGACATGGGTATTCTTTAAGCTGAAAGTTTGTTTATTATATGAATAATCTTTCATTATATGAATAATCTGTCTTCGCGGAGATAAGGTTTCTCTAAAATCAAAATTTCACTTTTATATTTGACTGCTAAGGTCGTAAAACGTTATGAGGCGTTAGGTTTAGTGCTGCCTCCTTCGTTCTATTGGACTCATCAGTAGCACCCTAACCCGGCTCAGCCGCTCCCCTGAGGCTGAATTAAACAAAATCCTAAATCCTAATCTCAAATAATCTGCGATTCATCCTCAGTGGTAGAGGTGATTGAGGATTAGTTAACGGCGCAGGGTGTGAGATAGAGTTTAACAACTGGAACAGAATTTCCAAGTTCACAGGCACCTCACATTTGCGCGACTCATTTCGTTTGGAAGAAGAGGTAGCTTATAAGAGGTTTTCTTCAAATGGGAAACATTTTTTCGCGTCCTAATCCTATCTTTTAAACAAACCCGAGTAGGTGTGCTTCTTAGCCAATGGGAATGGCTATGTGGTTCTTTTGCGTTTGTTAGCGCAGATTTTCAAGCATATCCCCTACTTTAGTCATAATTATTGGATAGTATAAAACTCGAACTATCCGTATAAGTAAGTTTTTTTTTTTTTTTGAAAAGAACCCATCATGCTGCTGAAAAATTCAAGACAAACTTCTCATTGGACAGAGCACTGATTTAGACTAATAGTAGTTAATCGATAACGTTATTTTTCAGCCACACTAACACTGTGCTTATTTCCTCGAAGGACCATTTCTCTGAAGTGCAGCAGGGTAAAATAAGACTGAATTCGCATGCACGAACAAAGTGGTCCTCGGTCTACTCATTGGTCGCTGAGTGAGGCGGCAATGGAGACTGCGTAATTGTCGATTGATTTTTGACCGGTCTTATACCAGTACGATCTTTGTTATTCAATCAGGATCTACTTTTCCGCTTGAGAGAAAAACTCCAGATGAAACGTGACTCTGCTGCAAAAAGATTTCAATTACTTTTATTCTGCCATGAATACGTATAAATGATTTGTCATTAATCACATTGATGATATTTTGAAGGCAAGAACGCCCTAATTGCTTCCAGTAGTAACTCGTAGACATTCAGATACTAAGAGATATTCTTTATATGTTCATATGCTTAAAAATCGGTCGAGGCAGCCCACCTTGCTGCCTCACCTAGCGGCGCGTGAATTGGCTAAGGACCATTTGCTCGCGCATGTGAATCAATCTTATTTTCCCTGTTGTCTTGCAAAGAAACGATCATTTCTAGGTACTTGAAGTAAAAATTTCACGCCATCGAATCTTTATCAATAGTCTAAAGAGGGAGCTCTATTCGGCGAGAATTATGCGCATGTGAAACATAATTTTATTTACGTTTTTCGGCGTTATAAATCTGTCTTTGAAAAGCCGGTCATGTATACGGATAGTTTGCGATTTATGCTTTCGAATAATTGCTAACATTCTTTATGAATGCTTCTTGTTAAGCGTCGACGATACGCTTGAAAATCTGTACTACCAAATGGAAATTAATCGGCTATTTTTTGTGCCAATTTTATCAAATCCTTTCTCTCCTCTCTTCTTTTATGCACATTTTCTTCTCCGCTCGGTACATATTTTTGAAAGCACTTTATTATGTGTAAGGGGATGAGAGAAAAGGTAATGCACTCGAAAAGATGCTCTCAAAACATAAGATCAAGTTGTGGAAGCTGTTGCACTCTCAAGCCTCTGCCCATCAATTGTGCAACCCGTGGAATTGTATAACCTGCACTAACGGAAAAGAAAGGAAATGCATGAGTTCAGGCTTATTATATTCAAAGCTAGTAGGACATATAGGAATGGTTACTTTAGTGATGCGAGAAGACCATTTTGTGCCCGCATATGATAGCATCTAGGTGGTAATTTCAACAACTGACAATGTACACCTCGGGGTGCACATTGGGCACAATTGCACAATGGTAATGGCTCTAAAGTGGCTGTCACGAACCTGGCGTGGAAGTCGAGCATATCAACACGCAAAACTCTTAAGGCGTTTAGATGAGGACTAAAATTCCAAAAATGAACTGAAAGGATGAATGTGTTACTATCACGCGATAGATGATGACTTTTTTCATGTCATCTTCTGACCTGATTTGGGTAGTAAATGTATATATTGCTTATTAATACCGATTTGTACAGGAAGTCTATTTTCATAAACTAATTTTTGCAAATGTTTCTCAACAAGTCACCAACTCCGAAGTTGAAAGTTGGCTAACACGATGCTCTGAATTCTTCGTGAAAAATGTCGGGTATGATTGCACTCATCAAAGTAAAGTGGTCCGTAATTTTTCTAAGCTCGTCAGTGGTGCATTGTGCTCTTTTATTACTAATGACCCATTGGTTAAATCATAAGAGTTGCTGGTGAGTGGAAAACACATCAAATTTTTGAAAATTTCACTGGATTAAAAGTGACATCCATTGCTTTCGTTTCATCAATGTGGTTTTCCATCGACATTACGCTGGAAAATCCTGTCCTCCTAAATGAATGCAGATAATCGTTTTGTCTGATCGACATTTATATCTTAGATCTTGGAAAAAAAATCTCAGACCGTGTCATTGCTTTGTAACGCAATTTGTGCTACATTCTGGATCTAACAAGCAAACATTTCATGTAACAGAGGCTTGCCCATATTGCGCAGCTCGACGAAGACGAAAGCATCAAACGGTAAAGTTTGTATGAGGTGATCACAAGAGCGGGCAGCTTTCTAGTGTGCGAACTTGAATCTCGTATCCATGCTGTTCAAATAATTACAATCAACTCAACCTTGATACATCTTGCATGAAACTCTTAATTTTTCGTCTCATACGGAAAGTTTCGTGATTCTGAGTTATGCTCGTTGGAAGGTCTCCACTACCTTAAACATTAAGAATACATTCACGGTAAAGTATTCGAAACAGTGCAAAATAAATAACAAAAAACGACGGTCCCACGTACTTCTATCATCTCAGCTCTCATCTCCGGATTGATTTGGTCGAAAATTCTAGTAGCTATAAAGCATCGAAGCAATTCAGGACAACAACTTGGCATTTGCACACACTCCCCATTTGTCACCTAAAAAGAGCAAAAAGCAAAATGTCATCTGTAGACATCTGCGGTAGTATCTCTAGTACTCTTCTGATTCTTTGAAGAAACTAATGCCTTTTACAAGAAAATTAGATTACAGTTCAATTAGGTGACTCAAGACATAAACTTGAATATGTTCTTGTAAACAGTTTAACTATAGTATTTGCAATAAATCTGAACTTACAGCAACTTTGACTTCTGCGTTCGTTTTCCTTCCCATGGTCAGTCCTCCATCGGAAAAAATCTCGTAAGCCATAACACCCAAAGCTGAACACATCAGTTTTCAACGAAAATGTGAACGTTGAAATTGTTTCCGGTGCAAGCCATTTGATTGGAAGTTTTGTCCTGGTGCGTATCACATAGGTAGTTCCAATAAGTGAAAAGTCCAAAGTCGCTGACTTTTACCTAAATCAACATATTGATCCAAAAATAAAAGTAGAAGCTGTCGCTATCTTAGAAACATAAGTCTAACACGTGAACATATCTCAAAATGATTATGCAAGTTATTTGGATTTTTAAGATCATCTAATCTCAATGTGGTGTACCCGGGTGTCAGACTGCGAAGTGCAGCAGAGTGTTCAAACCTCCAGCATGGCCACTTTGCAGCTACTAGTCGCAAGCACTTTCTTTTCGCGCTTGTAACGCTGCCTCGAAGTCTTTTTGGAACCAATTATAAGTTAGTCTTGGCGCTGTCAAACGCATTCTCATAGTCACAGATATTAGAACAAAGGGCATGAGCTATTTCCAACAGGGCTGCAGCATCCGTGGCGCAGTCTCGATGTGGTCCATGCCAACATAATCTCCTTTGGAATCTTGCTTGCGCAACTTGCTTGTGTCTTCATTCAAAATCTTCGATTTACGCAAGAGTATAATCATTGTGGAATGCTTGTAGAGCAACAATTCACAAGCATATTGGACGGTATTTGATGAAGATTCTTTTTTTTCACCTTTCTTGATTAGGGTATTTGTGCAGTCTTTTACTTGTCTGAGATTTTTTGTTGTGAAGGTTATGATGTCATATGGTTTGTGCGTGATACATGTAGATTGTGGCCACCAGCTCTTGGTAGCAATGTCATCAGAAGCTCTTTGGTAGTAATGTCATCAGATCATGGAGCTGTGCCTCTCTTAATGCTTTGAATCGCAACTGTAACTTCAGAAGCTAGAGCGTCGGTAGTTCCCTAGGCAGCGGGGAAACCGAGATATGAGAGTGTGATTGTAGATCAGCAAAGTTGAGTATAAAATATTTCAGTTAACGTTGTGCATATCATGGCGGATTCAAATATGGCTCTAACTTTATTCATCAAAACGGATAGCGGACTTGAATATATGCAAAGATCCCGGCGGCATTCCTCCTTATTAAGTCTTTTATTGAACTGCCTCTCACAAATTTGATTTTGCCTAAAGTCGCTATAATACTTTTCCATGTAAGATTTTTTTTTACAGATGCCAATCATTATCATTCTAGCTTGGAGTATTTGTGAAAAAATGAAATTTGAGCAGCTCGCTTGGTGATACTGGAGGTGTGATCTGAGTTTTTCTTGGTGGATATTGATGCCATTTTGACACATAGTTTTTGAATCAACTGACATAGCAACTCGTAAATCCTTGCGTCCTTCTTTATTTGCCTGAATGTGAAAAGATTTCATTAAGATTTTTCTTGCCGGACACGACATAATTTGCTTTTCGGACGATGACAGCTTTTTCTTCTACAGTCTATGGGTTAAAATCGGATCTTCAAGAGTGTGTGAGCAATCTACGCATGGGTCGTACCGCGAAGCACTTTTATGTCTATCGGTAATTTTTTCTCTTCTCAAAAAAATGAGATTCCATGGCAGTGATGTGGCGTGGGCAGAAGTTTTACATGGCAGTATCCGCTCATCATTTCGTTAACTCATTCCAAATCTCCCTATCGTGCATCCATTTTCTCCGGCCGTTCCTAATTTGGCATTTTAAGCCCTTCAAACACAGGAACTTTCAGCAGCAGCTTTCGGTTGCGAAATGACTCTCCATCGTGTTATAAGCGCTTCTATTTTGCCGTTATCACCTGTATAAATTGGTGAAGAGCAGTTGATGATACTGGGCTATCTCTTCAACGCGAAAGTGAATGCGAAGGATACCTAGGCACGATGTTAAGACCTTATGAGAAGTGACAAGATGAAAGGTTTATGGGTGAATTCAATATTTCATGACAAAAACTTCGCTTCAAGAAAAACGAGATATCCTTCATTCGATGATCTCATGCTAGTCTTCCTGCATTTTGTTCCTTGTGGGGTAATCATATAGAAATCTGATGTTAAGACCGGCTCAAAAAGGTGCGTAGCTTGATGTCGGAGGACACTGTTATGGTTTTATCAGGTGTGCAAGGAAAGAAACAGTCTGGTGTGCCGTAAGCGGCTTCGTTTCTTCTTTTTCCAAAGACATCCGCATCGACCATTTTTTTCCTGGAGTCCCGTGATCAGCTTAGCCGGAGCATTTTTAAAGTTGTCACCACATTAAGGCAAATGCCGGCCCTTGTGTATCAAAAGGGAATTTTCATTCTAAGACTAGAAGTTAACAAGACGGAGTAATCTAGCACAGCTTACTCACAACTGAGCTTTTTGGGTGCAAATGTCTAATCGTTCTCAAATTGAAGTGTCTCGCTGGTGGTGTGGGGTGGGGAGGGGGAAGGGAGGGGAGTAGAAGGATTGGAGCCTTCGTGCATTTCGTAGTTTGACAACCCCAGAAAAACCTTCCAGGCACGTTGAGGCGATAATCCGTTTGAGCAGTACCCGATGTTCATCGATTATGTTGTCAGGAGCGACAAATAAACAGTTTCGTTTTGAATCACGTGCATTAATATGTACTGAGTGCGTCTGCGAGCAGTTAGATATTGTGGATCAAACCAAAAAACTTCTCAACTTCCTGATCAGACACTTGAAGACTAGAACACTCTTCTGATGTGAAAATTATCCTCAGACGTTTCAGACTATTTAATCAACGACTGATCTTTCTACGCTTTCTTTAAGAATAAATGGCATATTGTCGAACGTAACTTTTGTGGCAAGCAGTGGATCTTTACAGAAAGTTAAGGACAACTTACAACTCTATCGTTAGTTATAAGACAATTCCTTGCGGCCAAATCCCTATGCATGCAACGCTGAGAGTGCAAGTAGGCGACGCCTTGAGCTGCTTCGAGACACATTCTGATTTTATCCCTCACATCAATTTTTCCGGCATTAGCTTTCAGAAATGATTGCAAGGAACCGCCTAAAAGCGAAATCTGACTTGTTTCCAAACAGACACGATAAACAGACATTTGTCAATGATTGGAATGTGTAACGCTTTGCAATTTTTTTTGGTATTTCAGCGATCTTCGGTATGTTTGATGGGTTCCTCATTTGTCATCTGCCGTTGGTATTAACGTTGTGTTGAGCTGTAATATACGGCACCACCCTAAAGCCACCCCAAGCAGGATTGTCCAAACTGTAAAGTACTACACCTGTGTGCGAAAATATTCTTAGAGATAAGCTGGTATGGTGAACCATTCTCTAATAAAATAGTTTGATAAAGAGAATATTTCACAGAAGAGATCTACTGATGGCAGTTAGTAACGCGCTAAAACTCGTCTAGTACAACTTCAGTGCTAGAAAACCAGAACATCATGCTTGACTAACAAGCTATTGAACAAAATGAATATCTAAGTGAGAAAGCATAAGGGATAAGTGATTCGTGAAAGAGAACAAGAAAAGTTTTACAAGATCCTATGAACCAAATCCGATTGGCTCGTCTACCCTCTCATAATTACCAGCATGCATTCTATACACACTGCCAATTTGATTGAAATTGATTTACGTACAGCAAGGAGTACGACATACCAGAAACCAATTCTAGAAGTATGTAGAGAGGTTGTTTGTCACTGCAACACCGTATATACGAACAATATCTTGTGATTGAAATTTCGCATGAGCCGAGCTTCTCTCATCATTTCTTTAATTTTTGCTTTACATAGAT